>BOPP01000143.1:2287418-2312384 GCA_017312745.1 Gryllus bimaculatus
GGGTGAACCTCCCCTAAATTCCTAAACGCACGGTTCGAAAAATGCCAGACATCCAAGCGGTAGGCGTTTTCTATGTTAAATATTATGGCCACGTGATGACATGAGGTGACACTTCTGTAGATTATCGAAGGCGTATAACGAGAAGAGAATTTTGTAGTTCGTTTTTAGTTCCTCCCGTCAGGCGGGAGTTTAGTCCCTCCCGTCAAAAATAATCTAATTCCAGGATACAAGGGCCTTACTGCGTGTGAATTTTAGGCCTATTTCTTTTCCTTCTGACGTTTCCACCGTTGTTCCCCGAAGGGGAGACTATCCACACCGGCAGAAGTTTCCTCCGAAGTAGTTCTACAGAGCACTGCATGGTAGGCTGAGTGATCGCTCACAGCGGGTCTTGGGAGTCGGGGTTTACAAGAATGGTCAGTTAGAAGCGAGTCCGAGATGGATAGCCGACCGACACCAAACTTAAAACCGAAAAAATCACATGACTCTTTCAGGAAGATGTAGCATTAGGTTGTGAAGCACGAGAACAGACCACATCTGCGAAATGGAGAATGGGTTTTGTAATTCTCAACGCTCTGCGTGAAAAATGCGACGCTGTACGGAAGTGGAAGCTTGATTGGACTTCGAAAGAAGAGAAACTTTGCTTATATTTTGTAGAAATTGGACGTCTGCTCAACGCAGACACCTTTAAACAATTGCATCATAAGGGTGAACATCGCAGCAGGTGAAGCATTGTCTAGGAAGAAAGGCCGAGAGATCTATACGTATTTTCGCCAGGTACCTTTCGTCTTCGGAAAACGACCCGTGGTACTTGAATCTTCTAGATCCCCCTCGCCGTCAGTAAGGTAGGGAAATTTTGAGTTGGCCGCATGGTCCTCTTCGCAGTTCACAGTATAGTGTGGCGCAGGGATTCCTGCATTGGTTTGGCACATTTCTGTAATGCACTTTGTTCCTCAAGGCCGAATCTTCAGCATTTGAAACAGCGCAAAGGGTTAGTCACATATTGCCGCACTCTAAGACCGTAAAAACTAAAAGATCTTTCCTGGGTGGGATCGGGGTTTGAACACTAGAACCAGAGTAGGAATGGGGATTTTTCCCATGCTACTTCCTCTGGATTGTCATTTCAATGACGCCCTGTCTTTTAAAGGAAAGAAGTTCATCCTCAGTTTTCGATGAAACGTCAGGTTGGACCACTCCCTTACAAAGGTCAAGCCTAGGGTAAGTGGTCAGTTCCACCTGAAGCCCTGCAATTTTGTTTTTAGGATTCTTTTAGATTTTTTCACATGTGCTCGCTTCAAAGAAAATGGTACAACTGCTATGCCGCAAGACCGCTTGTATTTCCAAATGAACTATGGCTCGAGTCAGACCGACCGCACTTACACTTTTGAATGTCTTCCCTTCTTCGGAGCATGTCATAAGAGAACGCTGTTTCTGGTATGCCCCTCCTGTCTCGTGTTTGGTCTTCCTCTTCTCCGCAGAGGGGGGAACACCGGCCGAAGGGTGAGGTTTCTTGGTGGGCGTAAACTCCCACCCGGACCCAAGCTGATCGGTGGTACTCACGTAAGCCGCAAGGTGAGTGCAGCGAGGAGGTGGTGCTATGCTCCTGGTTACTGGTTTCGCCCGAGAACCCCCCAGATGTGCCCCTATCCGTCGACCTTTGGGCAGGACTTTTCCCCAAACACACACATAGAACTCCGACGATACACGAATCTCCTGTTAGGTTTCTCTAGATTCCGGCGATACGTCGACATCAAGACGCAAAGAAGAGATGCAAGGGTACCCGAGCCATCTGGACCTCGGTCTTGGCGGCCGCCAATAGGGCCTTGGATTTGTCGGGGTGGCCAATACTCAGATTGAGCATTGATTCTCCCGGGGCAATGTGAGTGGCGCTTAATTAGACTGCGGTGCTATTCCGGACTAGTTGCGCTCTTCTGGCAGTGGCTCTATCCAGGTTTAGTTGGGGAGGGGCCCCGGTGGGGTGATGCGCTTCGGCGAATCAGATGCCATCCCAAAGGTACTTGCATGCCTTCGGGTGACGAGGATTATGAAACAAAGACCTTAGGTGTCCTCCCTGGGGAGTAAAATGCTCCTGGTAAGACAAGATTGTGCGTAGTAGCCCAAGCCGATTGTACTGTTCTCTTCTAAAAAAATTCAAATACTCGTTTCGTTCAAAACATCACCTCTTCCTCCGGGAAGATGGCTATTGGAGGGGGTTTAGGTTCCTTATAATGGTAGATGTTTTCTCTCCGTGCTCACCAACCAGATGCGTGCGAGTATACGGGAAGGGGGAATGGTGGGATATCAATAGATTAAAACGAGGATTTTCGCGGCTTTGCAGATATTAAAAGTCGACATGCTAATTCGAATATTGAGAACAGACTGCATCAACGTAAGGAAAACTACGGACCAGAGCATCCTGCCGCTAGAATTCTCCACTCAGCGAATGAATTCGACCTCGCTGTGAACTTAGTGACGAAAATCCCTCGTCGGGACTCTAACTCTACACTCACCCAGTCAACTATTCCGAAATCGATCTTCGTTAGGAGTGTTATTAGAAATCTACCACAATTTCCTTTTAGTGGAGTTTCCTTCTATCAGTTTTTCGTGTCTAGGCGTGATGCAAATTTTTTATTGGCCCCCAGCCATTGGACACATTGATATCAAAAGGATAGTCAAGTTTCAAAAACCGCATTCCAACTTTTGTTCATTATAATCTGGCACATCTACATGCACATTTGCTGGTGAAAAGACACTACTCAGCGAGCTGCGGCAGCGCTGATCGATAATTGATGTAACAATTATCTTTGTAAGTCATGTTCTTACCACTAACATTTTCTGTTGTAATCATTGTATGGAGGATATGGAATCCAACTTGGAGAATCTTAACCGATCTGCAAAATTTAACAAATATGCATTAATTAATCTTTGCATATTTCGCTGGGATTGACAAAGTGGTATTGATGGCACGGGATCGACATAAAAAATGAGTTATCTTGTCCCCAAATGACAAATCACTATGTAATTATTTTACTAGGTCATTTTATCTGTAGTTACTCATAAGTTTTTGTTCATCAGTTTGATCATCATAGCGAGTGTCAGAGACACGCATCTGGCGACTACATTCGTTCTCTGATATTTGATTGGGCGGAAGCTGTTTGTAGGGCAATTCCTGAGTACTTAAAAGAATTTGCCAGTTTCTTCGTACTGGATTTTGAAAACTGTTGCAGCTTTCTCACATTCCCTTAAAATAATTAGTACGTTATTGTTTGGAGTTACACGCAATTGGCAACCGCAGAATTCCCTGATTTGGTTGTCTTGAACTTCGTTGTGCGATCCAATCAGAGAAACAATCTATGAAAATTTCATTTTCTAAAATGCGACGCAGTATTAGATTCTGTTTATACAAAATTTTGGCCATTCAGACACATTAGAAACTCTTCGTATCCCTGATTCACCACTAAAGGTGGGAAAACTCGAAATGTTTCCAATCTGAATTATATTTAAGTTATTGGCAATCTTTGGGTATTAAAGATGTTCATGCTACCTTTGTCGGTTACAAAACCACATTCCCAGACTTCATTAGAGAAGCCTAAACATCTCGTTAGCCTTTCACTCCAAAGCCATGTTCAAGCTGTTGTATTACTGGCTAAAGTCGGGGGAGAACAAACTAAAACGAATATTCATGTTTCAAGTATCATCTATTAGGGAACAAGATATTGGCGGCAAATATCGAAGTCAAAATTGTCTACGTTCCTTGGCAGAATAATCGTCAGTGAAAGGGCTTAAGACCCGAGCCTCCAGGGTAGGTACGCGAGTCCTACATGGCATTCCATTACCTCCATTTCATTCGTACCTTTCATTCTCGATCGCCGAAAGCTGAAGCGTCCTACGTTCGCCTCTTGCCTGGACTGGCTCACAGGTCAGAACAATGACCGCGACGACTTGGTTTCACTTCTTTTGAAGGAGTACAGTAGACGCGCAAATCCGACGAAAAAAGATCTGATGTGCGTCAAGTCACCAAAAAAGTGGCTATAATCAAAAGCGGTCGAGAGCGTCGAAGTTCAGTCTCTACTAAAGCTCTTGGAGTTATACGGGTGTTTAATCATGCGGATACTCAGGACCCGTATCTAACGGGTCAAACCTATCCGCATTCATACCGGTACCTGTATAATTGTCTTTTTTGTGGTAAAGAACAAAGGGATTCCATTGAAGATAATTGTAACCTTTGTAAAAATACATTTTTGATTATTCAAGCATGTATTCCGACCTTCTCATACGTCCGAACCTGCCATGTAAACAGCCGTTTTGTCACCCCGCCTGCCCTCTCAGAAATTGCACCTGATAAGATAGCGGCGGCGGCGCTGTGATGGAGTTACGGCCAAAGGACCGGCGGCGCGCGGTATCAGGTTAGATGAGAAGCCAAAACGTCTTTCAATTTTTTCTCGAATACACGTCGTGCTCTCTCAAATGCATTATTTCAATTTTAGCAGAACTTGCTTCCCAATTTTGAGTAAATACGTTTATTAACATGATTTTTTTTTAACTTTACTGATATACAATGTTTAACTCTAATAAGAACAAGAAATATGTTAGAAAATTGTATTGTAAATTGTACTACAGGCACCGATCTTTACAATGCTGGGATTCACACTTTTCTATTGAAATTTCTGGTGGCGTCAACGCCCTTACCGACACAAACAGGAAGCTATTTCGTACATCGGAGAACAATAAGAGGTTCCGAGAAGGCCGGTATTCTGAAAAATATTTGACGCTTTATCAGCGGAGGAACATCTCTGTCATCTAAGAGTTCTACCGCGTGTAGATGATCTGTCATCTGAGCGTTCGACCTCGGCACTTTTCCTTCCTCCCAGATTTCCCCCTCTCTACCAATATGGATCTGCAGTGGCGGAACGTGGCTATTCCATCCTCTCGAATTTTCATTTCATTTCCGCTCTCTTTCGTCCTGTCAGCCTTTCTTCCTTTTCGTTCATGTCGTCCTACCGTCATTTCTTTTTATTTCGTTTTCGTCCATTCTGTCCTTTCTTCCAATTAATTTCCGTTCTTTTATTCATTTCATCCTTTTGTTAATGTTCTTTCTTACATTTCATCCTGTGTTTCGTTCTTCCGTCTTTTTCCTCCTTTCTGCCCATTTCCCTTTCGTCCTATCGTTCTGATATTCATTTCGTCTTTTCCAACCATTTCGTTATTACGGCCGACACGTACGATACGAGTACCCGTATGAATGCGGGTGGGATGGACCCGCACTTTTCTGAGACGGGCAGATTAACGGGTCTGCGGGAATTCAGAGCTCGGGCGTCTGCTACCAACTCTGCGGCGGTTGGTGCCAGTCAGTCTGCTACATTGTTGTGACCGGTTTGCGCTCATGTATGTATTTATGTTTGTATCGGTAATTTCAGTAGTAATAGACCTCTTCCCACTCCACTATCCCTCATGCGGAAACGGCAACATCTCAGGCTCAATCAGCACGACGGTGTGTTAATATCAGAAGCGCGCTCGCTGCAAGCAAGCGGTAGTTGAAATAACTATGCGTGATCATATTATTCGTATGCAAGTGACCCATTCAGTTTGACTATAGACAAGTTGTTTGCTGCGAGTCAGATAATAACTGTTAGAATACTGACACAGGAAGAACATGATTCTGATGTACCTTTCTCACAGCATCCGGAAAACAAAGTACCCTTGCTTCCTGTGAGTGGGGCAGTCGAGCAAGGTTACACCACTGAACCCGAAAAGAACGACCGTATGGACAATGAAATGTAGATTGTGCTCGAAAACCTAACAGCATATTGACAAGTCCGTCATACTGTTACCTCCGCTTCATATCAAACTTGGACTTATAAAGAAACTACTTAGAACAATTAAGGTGGGTGCTTTCAGCACCTATGTCATCGATTCACGGACATCAGTAATGTCAAAATCGAAGAGGGTATTTTCTCAGGTCCAGATATCAAAAAGCTTCTATCTTATACCAGTTTTGAAGACATGAGCGCTGCAGAACAATCGGCATAGAAATCATTCCGAGATGAAGAACATTTCTTGGTAACAGAAGGGATTCCGACCACGAACAAATGGTGTTTCTTTCCAAGATTTTGGTTACAAAATGCGCTTAAAAGTGCGCATGTCACATTCACATCTAGACGATTTCTCGGAGAATATAGGAATCATGAGCGAAGTGCAAGGCGAAAGATTTCACATCTAAAATAATTGGAACGCAGAATGGAAATGTATTAAAAAACATACTTGCCTGATTACTGTCGGTTACTACAGAGAAAAGATCCAACTACATCTGACGTGCAAAAGCAAGAAAAGGTCTCTTGAGCTAAGTTAAGACGTTATAAAGTTGAAAGCGTGGTCTTGGCATTATCGTACATTATGAGGCATTTGGTCCATTTCGACAGTTCTTCAAATCTGTATACGCAATGCATTACTTATTTTTATGTTATGTTCATAAATAAGTAAATAGTTGTGTTTAGAGGAGTAAAAATAATAAGACAGAAGCATTTCTTACATATGATAATATATTAAGTGTAAACTTCCCTGTGCGCGTGATTCATATTTCTCGTATTTTATTTCGATTTTGCAACAACACCGGATGTGATACCGGATGTGTGTAAACTTGCCTGTGCGCGTGATTCATATTCTCGTATTTTCATTTTGATTTTGGCAACAACACCGGATGTGATAGACGAATCAGCATGTCAGAAATATAAAAGATAGCTATTTAAACATTATGCAATTATCGGAAAGTCTAAATTCGTAAGCCAGAGTAATAAAGGTAAAAGGTTTACACTTTCGTTCACAATTCTCGTAATCATTTCAACACCTGACGTAATAAGATAATTATGAAAAGTAAAATATATACTCTTTATTTCAAATGCTATTTATTTTAGCGTCACTACTTATTTTCGTAAACAAAAACAAGAATTTTTCAAGTCTATCCCCACTAAAATAGTTATTTTTTAAGAAAACTTTATAGGAACTGTTTTGTAGCAAATATTATCGACCTTAATTTTGTATAGCACATAATTTTACGTGAGATTAATAGTTGTGGAGAAAAAGCACCTTTAAACTCCTCCCCCGCCTCACTCCCCACACTTCAGGTGATTTTTTCCTCATATCACCACTTTTTTTTTAAATCTAATTTGACTGGCCTATTTGTTGCTGTTGCGTAACGAATCAGGGCGAAGGTGCCGTCGCTGATTCAGACAGCGATGCTGCCGATTCTGCATAATGAGTGGGGAAACCGGCACTGCAGAGAGACTTTTTGGACGTTCTGGAATTGAAAATTCCGTTCTGCAATTCCCTTTTCCGTATAATCCGAGGAACCATCGGCCCCAATTACCTCGGATTATCGCGACACTACTGTATGTATAATATATGATAGCGTTGCAAAACTACGTAAACAATACATATTTCAAGCTAGTATTCCATTTATTACGGCAACATTTATTAGCATAAGCGACCTGAGCTTGTAAGGAAAATTATAAAATGTAATGCACATTTCTTTTCGAAATTACATCAGAAGAATTTCATTAATTCATTGCAACCCAAAACAGTCTAAATTTGATAAATAAAATGCTCTTAAAATGTTTTTGAAATGCCGTAAAAGCAAAGAACTGGTAGTACATTTTCAAATTTTATTTAATTTTTTGATTTCCTGATAGTAGAACTGAATTTTTTTTTTTTTAAGAATATGAAAGAACAGTAAAATTTCGACCAAAATGGTACTTCTCTTTGTAAACTTGGGAGCCGTTTTTAAGAAAATGGCGCTTAATCACTAGAAATTTACATTAGAAAAAAAATCATTGAAAGTAAATTGAAGCACTGAAACTAAAAAATACATGTCTTTACAAATTGTTGGAAATGTGTATATTACGGGAGTAAGAGATCATTCAAAAAAATACATTGGTGTAATTTTAAAAAAGTATTCCGAAATGAACTCCTTCCTAAATCTATCTGTCCTTTCTAAAAGTTTGAAGAAAGAAATTGGAGCAGTTTTTGAGAAAATGGCGTTTGAGCATTTCACATAATGCGAAATTTCGAGCTAGTTTTCGGAGAAAACGGCCGAGTTTCTGAGAAGTTTTAAATGACATTACTTAAAGCACATGTACTCAAATATAATAATGTGAACAAATTGCCGCTAGTATAAATATTAACGAAATGAGAGAAAAGTCAAAAAAGTTACAAGATTGTAATTTTTGAAAAAACAAAAGGCTTAGAGCAATATGGCGCTTATGTCATCTTAAAAGAGTGCATTTGGCACAATTCCTAACAAAAGTTTAAAGAAAAAATTTGGAGCTTTTTGAGAAAATCTTGTTTTTGTAATTTTTTAAAATTGCACGCAATAATGCGCGAAAACTGCCAACATTTTCAAAACCATGTACATTAATCTGATGAAAGGGCAAATTATGGGCAACGAATTTTAACGAAGGAAAAATCTGTATCTTTAATTTTGTAGCAGTGAACGACCCCGAAAAAAATTCAAACTTATAAAATTTAAGAGTTAACCGTGAAAATCGGACCTATGCCACCTTTACGAGTGTATTTTACTCTATTCTTAGAAAAACATTTGAGCCGTTTTTGAGAAAATTTTGATAATGCCCAGGGGCTTCATGTAAAGTACTCCCAAAAACTAATGAATGGTTTTCAAAATCGCAGAGCTTCGACTTAAGCCGAATGGACAGGGGCTTCTTATATTTGGAAAAAATCCTACGCATTGTTTTTCACAACAGATGGACGTTTTGAAAAAAAATTAAGACCTTTTACGGTGTCAGAGGATCCCACGTGTATTTCAGTTAAAATCATGAAATAGATTTTCCGCAGCATAACTTTTCCTATACTACGCGTGTATACGAGAAAGTTAAAATGATCAACCGGTTCAGATTAAAAAATCAGGCAGCTTACAGATATAATCGAAGCTTCTTCCTTCAGTGAACGTGAACAGTTTACAAATTTGGTTTGGAAGTTGTACTTTACATACTATATCTCTGCCGATATAGCGAAATCGGCGGAACAGACAATGGCGCTGATAAGGTGCCACAGGAAGCTTAGATTACAAACTCACAAGGGTGACATTACAATTTCTGAGCACATGAGGCTACTCAGGAATTCTGGTGAGAACATTTGTTGCATTTCGTATATATTATCGGAAGCAAGTACTATTAAAATGATATTAAAATCGATGAAACCAGCAAAAAATGCTTTAAAAGGACGGGAAAAGGTAAAAAATGATTTATTAGCCGACTCTATGTATATATATATATAATATATATATATATATATATATATATATACTACCATGCCACACACTCTCGCCAGCTGCCATCTATCGCCACCCAAAGTATATTTTTTTCAAATTTTCTCAATTTTTCTGTTTCTTAATAGAAGAACTGAAATATTATTTAAAGAATATTAAAGAACAGTAAAACCTCACAATAAATGGCAATTTTCTTTGAAAAATTTGGAGCAGTTTTTGTGAAAATTGCGATTAAGCGCTCCTGTAAATTTGAAGTTCCTTTTCACAGAAAATTTTTGAGATCTCGAAAAAACTTCAATGAGTTCTTTTATGGGAGATTTGTTTACTATTTTAATTTTGTCAGTCTCATGGAACAGCAATTTTGTGTTTCTTCCATGTGCTTAAAAAACGTGCGTATTGTTATCTCTCATTGTTCTCACGTCCAATCATGAATACCAATTTCAAGCACATTTACTCACAATGTGCTTACTAATGGGAGGATATGTGCATATTAACGGGTGAAACCCGAAAATTCAGAGTTAACCGTGAAAATCGGACCTACGCCACTTCTATAAGTGTATTTTACAGTATTCTTACAAGACATTATAAGAAACAATTTGGGGCCGGCCGTTTCTTAGAAAATTTTGAAAATGTCCGGGGTGCTTCATGAAAAGTACCCCCAAAATTGAAAGAAAAGTTTTTCAAAATCGCGGCGCCTCATATGAAGCCAGATCGACCGAGGAATCCGTTTAGAAAACATATCGTACGTATGGTTTAGGCGCTAGTGGTGCTCACAAACTGATGGGCGTTTTGCCGTTAATTGTTTTTTCAGTCAAGGCTCCACGAAACAGGGTTTCTGGCTACACTACGTGTTAAAGAGTTTTTTCCTTAATTTAGCAAGTGTATTTATCCACTTTTTTCGTTATCAGGTCCCGGCAATGAATTTTTGAACAGAATTCCTTTTTGCCACGCAGTACTACGTATATTACTACGTATATACGTATGTATTCAAAAAACTAAAAATGGGCGATTTTTTGTCCTAACAAAATTAATGTATATACTAAAAAAGCATTGTTCTAAAGTGAAAAAAAGACATTTCACTAAAATTCGCTCCCAACTAATTACACTTGAAATCGCGAATCAACTAGCGAAGTCATAGGTGCTGAGCGTCAGAAGGTAGGTTTTCCAGCTCAAGTGATTTTTTCTTCTCTCGTGACGTCGACGCGAGTGAAACATTCCACACTGTCCTGCCATCGATAGTATTTGGTGACGGTCAAACAAAATAGTCTTATGCAGGACGTTTCTACGTTCAGTTCTAATTGTAAACTGCGTTAAGGAGCACCTCTGCACACGGAATTACGAAAACGCGTTAAACTCCGTTTGCCGGTGAAGCACGTACACATGAGATGATTACATTAAATGATCTGCTTTTTGCTATCTCTAAGGCTTTGTGACACCATGATGCTTGTTCGCATACGGGCATTCTAAGAGTCAAGCATTCGCGTATTTCATTTCTTCATTGTCATGAGCTTGAAATATGAAATACTTTCTGTCATCCAAATAGCATCAATATGCGAATAAATTGTACCTTCCTATTCGTCCCTTGGAATTGTTACCCACTCGTTATTATGAATAAGCATGCGAAGTAACTAGTAATTAGTTCTTCTATGGGAGATTTGTTTACTATTTTAATTTTGACAGTCTCATGGAACATCAATTTTGTGTTTCTTCCATGTGCTTAAGAAACGTGCGTATTGTTATCTCTCATTTTTCTCACGTCCAATCATGAATACCAATTTCAAAATGTCAAAATACACAATGCTTCGCAGGGATTATTGAGTACGTGCTTCGAACTACCGAAAAATGAAATATCTTGCCATAATTAGACAAATAGGAAATGAGTACCTTCATCTGCTATCATTGGTTACGTTCCATGATGAAACGCCAAAGTTTTGAGAGAACGTAGGCTTCTGCGGCCGGAGTCAGTAGCTACTTGATTGTCCGGGAGACGGCGCGCCCTGGGCACAAGTGCCAACGCTTCAGGCGCCATACTGCGACCTTCCACGGGGCGAAATGCGCGGAAGTGGTCAGCGTACAAGTTTATATAGAGATTAGGTTCCCCTCCGCCTGTCAGCCGGGTGATCGGCCAATGCGGAGAGAGCATGGGCAAGATGGCAGATGTCGCGCGGTCGGACGTCATAGACTAGCGGGGACCGATACCCTGACGCGACCGGGAGTCGTGATAAAATAGATACTTTCATGCCTCGAGGAGACGTAGTCTTTGGTCGGCAATGAGAGCGTTATAAAAAAGAATAGCGTGGCTAGTTTTCCATGCGTAGAGGGCTACGGTCGATTTATTAGTAGTGTACTTGTAATGGCGAATGTGTTTCGGAGTCGTTCCTCAATGGTTCATCCTGTTTCGCTGATGTAACTGCGGCCGCAGCTGCATGGGATTTCATATTCCCCTAATGACCTAGGAGGGACGAGATCTTTAACGCATACAAGCTTTCGCTCGAATTTTGTAAGCCTTTATATCGAAGCGGCAAAAAAGCTTGCCAATTTTATCAGTAGCACCTTTATTATTGCGTAGTATGGCTATCTTGCGGTTGCCATCGTCACTAGGTACAGTGATTACAGCTGTGCTCGAAGTGGTTGATGCCTGCCGTACAGCTTGGTTGACAGCCTTAGCACTGTATCCCATTAGCTGGAAACATGCCCTTGAGGAGCTCCATTTCAGAGTCTAAATGTTCATCACACACTCCAGTTGCTCTGATGGCCAGTTTTCAAAACCCCTTGTTCAGTAGCCAGATGATGGGGAGAGAAGACATCCACATAGCGGTTGATATGAGTTGGTTTCCGGTATGACCTGGACTTCCGTTAGCATTCCGACTCACCAGCCCGTCGGGGAAATGCAATTTATTTTCGTTTTCCACCTCCGTAGTAAACTTAATTTCGGGATGCGTGGTATGGACATGCTGGAGGAAGTCAGTTAAAGCGAGAGGGCCTTGGGGGATTAAGCCTGGAACACTCAGTCATGGTGTCTGAGTATTTCAAGCAGCTGTTGGTGAAGGTTGGTTGAAGGATTTGGTTGAAAGACCTTCAAGGACAATAACTGCTGCTGATGCAAAACTAATTTTTGACAATTCTTAATTATTTGAAAATATTGAAGGACATAGTTGTCAACAAGCACCATTGGAGAACACTAGTTGATGTGTGCCATGACATAGGTTACATAACTTGTTTATTGCATCTCTCTTAGTTGAATTGGTATCACTTCCAAACTGAATTTTGTGAAGAGAAAACTAAGTTCCCAACTCTTCATGGTTCTTCCATTTCTTCTTCTTAATCCATTGCACCCATTTTCTTCATCATTCCTGATTTATCAATTCAATACAGGTGCTTGGAAATTCTCCTGATGTTCACTTTTGTTGCAGGAATGACAGGAAAACCAGACGTTAGTGAATTATGCCAGAATGACTCCAGAATCCTGTGTTCGTAAATTTTTTGTTGGGCTCTTCTCATCTTGTGAACCTTCCATGTTTCCTTCCTGGTCTGTGAGGAAATGGCAATACCCATGTTAGTTGTTCCCCTTGAGTCAGGCAGTAATATATAGAACTTGTCCTGTTAAATGTGCTAATACTTGTGATTTTTTCTGCAGACCTATCACTTGCAATAAAGGCAATTTATTAAACGAAACCCTAGTTCTTGAACAGTTCAAAACTCACTTGCATTCCCCTAAGTGCCAGTGCCTATAATAATCATCTATCACCTTGCAAATTGCTTTAAAATAGTCTACACATCTGGCACAAGAGAATGTTTCCACTTCATAGCTTCAAGATATCCTCTTCGAAAGACCGATTCAAAACAATTAATGTGAACATCAAGGGATTCTTAGCAGAATGATTAAAATAGCAACTTGCTCAATGGGGGCAATGCATTTATTACTCCCACTGAAGATTGTAGTTTAGAAGCATCTTTCAGGATATTTTCAAGTATTCAACTAGAAGTAGATTGTGATCCTTGTACATGTTTCAGAACACGTAATATTCAGAAGTGCAACATAAGGAGACCTATCCAATTTTCAAACACTTTTCAATACACAGATTTCAAAGTAATGCCACAGATTTTGGTTCAATTCTTTTATGTATTCATACGTATTGGCAGTTCTTTACTGTCATGCAAGCTCATTTAAAATCCTTACATAAAATGTTTCTGTCATGAGAGCCAGTTATATAAGCAATGCTGTTTGACATTCCATTCATTTTTGTATGAGATTTTCAAGGTGGCATGAAAGATGGGGAAAGAATTAGCTGAAAGATTCAATTGAAATTTTCACATCTTCTCAGAAAACTACCACAAATTATTATCTTGAAAACAATTTACTTGGTCGATGTTATTGGTGCTTTAGTTGTGTTAAAAAAATTCCACACAACACTTGGAACAAAGGTTCTTCCGGGATATAAGTAATTCCCATATTTTTTGAGCACAGAAAAAGATATACAAGATTTTTCTTTCACATCAGGTTTGTTTACATATCAACTTCAGATAATATGGATGACACCGCAGCAAAGTACACTGATTTCCCTGACCCTTTCAGAATAAATCCTTTCCCGGACGCAATTCAAAGATGAGCATGCTGATTTCTCTCCAATGTCTTCAACCAAATCTGCTAAATGGGTTAGACAAAATTACAGAAAATTTATAATTGAAAGGAAAATAGTTCACTTATGAGAGTATTGCAAATATTGTGGACTCTAAATAGAATAGCATCTATAAATGCAACATATCTCTGTAATCCTCTATTAAATTGCTTATTTATTTGACAAAGTTATAAACTTCACAGTTCAAAGTTATAAACAACATCCAAGTGAATTTTTAAAAAAATTATTTTTTTTTTAAATTTCATTTTAAAGAAAAGTATAAATGAACACTAGAAGGTTTCAAAAGTTTCACCATGTTAAATTACCTTGGATTTGGTTTGTTGGAATCCTCGCTGACTTTAGCCCATAAATCCAACATCATTAAAGGATCTATAATTTTCAGGTATTCTTCATAATTTGAAAAGGCAGTTAACATTGGGCATAAGGTAGATACTGGGGTGTTCTGGCAATGAGCAGGTGGAGGTTCTCCTCCATTTCGTAGTATTACTGCTTGTTCCTGATGTATACAAACACTTATTAGCACATCTATGAGAAAAAAACTAAAACTTAGTTGTGAGCAAAATAGTAGCTTCTGATCCTTTTAAATTATACACATTTGTAAAACAATAAACATTTTCTTGAAAAACTATATACTCAGTTTTGGATGAAATGAACGAACTTACCGCCATCCAACGAGGATTCCAATGCCTTAAAATTGCAGTTGTCACACGATTCAGGATTTTTGTTGATGTGTCATATAAAATGCCTGCTTGCTCAGCCATCCGCTTTCTGACAGGAATATCTTTCCCATCAATACGACGTAATACATTACCTGGCTCTATCATGAAGGTCTGAACTTCACAAAGAGATTCACCAGGAGCAAAACGAACAGTCTTTTTAGGATATGATAATGCTATGTTCCTCAGGGCAGAAGGCTTGTTCAGATGCTTTTTTGTGGCAGTCTGAAGTTCTTTTGTTCTTTTCTCTCTGTCTTCTGCTTGTGTCTCTGAACTATTAGACTGTTTCAATTTTGGTATTTTATACACATCCTTGAAGGATAATTTCTTTATTTTAATTTCAACTTCAGAAACAGGTATATCTAAATCTAATTTGTCACCATTAGATTCACTTTGTTTTGGTGCAGTTTCTTCACCAGCAGTTTGTTTCGGTGCAGCGACTTCTGATGTAATAGTATTTATCACTGAAGACTTTTTGCAGTAAGAAGAGTTCTCTCCAGGTATTGTATTGTCACACGCGGAACTTTGTCCTGAATTGTTCTTCTTTATCACTCTGACTTTTATTTTTTTAGATTTTGAA
This sequence comes from Gryllus bimaculatus, assembly GCA_017312745.1. Taxonomy (NCBI): domain Eukaryota; kingdom Metazoa; phylum Arthropoda; class Insecta; order Orthoptera; family Gryllidae; genus Gryllus; species Gryllus bimaculatus. The sequence continues at coordinate 2,302,629 of BOPP01000143.1, forward strand.
GGTTTGGCTTCAAGTGAACCTACCAAAGATTCTGTAAGTTTATCGGCTCTACTTAACGTTGTATTTTTTACTACGTTTTGATGGTGACTTTTGTTGGAAGATTTTGACGATTCTTTTGTTTCAGTATTGCTTGTAGTAGCACTTCTTTTTTGATCTGTTAATGCTTTAAGTTTTGCCTTTCTATCTTCTTTAACTTTCATTTTCAATTCTTTCTCAGAAACAGGACTGTTATCAACATTTTTATGAACGCTTGATTTTGATTTGCATTCACTAGAACTCTTTTTGCTTTGAAGTAAATCAGTATTTCTGAACTCATTAACTGGGCAATGTTTTGCTACATCTGAATTAAAACCTGAAGCTTTCTTTGGATCTCTGCTTTCTGCTGTAACTTTTGAACGAGATTTTAACTTCATTGGTAGGGCAGAACACAGTAAAGTACGCCGACTAGAATCACCTACATTGGATTTAGCATTTTCATGCAACTCTTTTGTGATGCTACCCTCTGCAGAGTTACTAGTTTTCTTACTAGGTTTCTTCCCACAAGCTGGAAGAGCACTTTCCAAAAGCTTGTCAGCATAGGCACTCAAAGGTGATAAGTCTGATTCATTTTCACTCTGAAGGTCTTCATTTGTTTTATCAGTCAGTGACATCTCACTACATTGATCTATTGTCTTATTTCTTATTCTTGTCTGTTCTTTAATACTGTTGTTTACCAATTCCTTTGATTTTAAAGATAATTCATTACTCCGATTCTTTAAGAAATCATCGAAGATGATTTTACTACATTTGTCAGAATTAAGGTCTGGATTTTGATTGACAATATCCCCTCCCACTGCAATATTTGCAGCCAGATTTGAAGTGTAATCTTCATCAGAGCTGTCACTATCAAGTATAAACAGACTGCGCCTTTTCAACTTTCCTGATGATGATGGCCTTATTTCATCCTCAATTACCGGACTAGAAGACTGTGAAAGTCGTAAAACCCAATCATTTACTAATTCCACCTCATCATCATCCTCCTCATCCTCAATTACTTGTTCATCCTCTTCAAAAACCTCTTGTTTCACACATATTTCTTCTTTACCATCTTCAGAATCTTCATCTTTTTGTATGACGCTTTTGTTGTCTTTCCCCACATCCATAAAATCATCATCATCATCAATAACAATAACATCATCACTTTGTGAATAATTAATTATTGATGTATTATGATTCTCAGTAGTGTGACAATTTTCATTGATTTGTGGAAGATCACCTTGTTTTGGAGTTGACGTATGTAATTGCAGTGATTCCTCAAACAAAGCTTCATCAAAAGAAATATCCCTTTCTTGTTTTATATCATGTCTGGTTTCTTGTAATTTTTTAAGATCTAACTTCTCAAGAATTATCACAGGATTTAAATATGCAGGCAAGGTTCGCATTTCACTTAAAATAAATGTACCTGCATTTCTCGTTCTCTTAGTGTTAACATTAGTAAAGGTACCATTTTTCGCCAATGCCCTTTTTGAATTGATACCATCCACTGGATCTTTACCGACAGATTTTCTCGCATCTGTCTTTTCTAGTTGATCTAATATAGGAACAGCAAATGTGTTAAACCACATATCTTCATTATCACTTTCAACATCTAGGTGTAATCGAGACGAGGAGTCACACCTTTCACTCGCAGAGTTAGTAGATGAACCACTATTAGATTCACTACTGCCATCTTTAACTATTGAAGATTTTCTTTTCTTTGATGCAGGTCGTGGGGATTCTGCACTATCATCCGGTAAAGATTGGACACTTTCTTCATGGGTCCTTTTAGAAGCTAATTTCTGTGAACTTTCTACCCTAGAGCTTAAAACACAAGTGTTCCCTTTTTGCACAGAACTGTTGTCTTTAAGAGTTATATTTTCACTAACATTTTCACTTAATTCTGAATTTTTGCATTTCTCTGTATTTTCTTGTTTCACATTGGCAATAATCACATTTTTTGAACTAGTCCCTATTTCAGGCACACACTTTGTTCTACTTGGAGTGTCAAAACATGAAGTTTGTTTCTCTTTATCACAATAAGTTATATTTTTACAAGAATTACTTGTCGAATGTGTGTTAATATCCTCCTCTTTTATTTTTATCTCTGGTAAATTTTTTCTCTGCAAATCAGTAAATGATATATTTACCTCACAAGACCCGCACACATTCTCTACTCTGTTATTTTCAGTGTTCACACTGCTAGAAGCAGGTTTCTCTACTTTTACCACACACTGGTTATCACAAACACTGTTTAGTCCACTTGGCTGCAAATTGCACGCCTCCACTACAGTTCGAGTTTCTACTCCCGATTCTATTTTAATATCTTTAAACCTACCCTCATTTTCTCTCAAATTTATTACATCACAAGCAACTGATCTTGGGTCATTTCTTTTACCACCATTCACACACTGCGCACTGCCTTCAACATCAGTATGCAATTTTTCTTTTTTGATGCATATTGTTTTTCTGTTTTCAACTTCCAATGAGGAGGAAGTTCCTGAATTAGTGCAAGAAGCAAGGCATGAAGAAGCTGATTTAATTGTACTGCCTGCAGTAGTTTTATTATCATCATCTTCAATCAGGTCAATGACATCTATCTCTTGCTCTATTATCAGCGGCTCATCATTTTCATCCTATTAGAAAGGAACAATAAAACACAGAACACATTTAAAATTTATATTTATGAAGTTCTAGTACATGCACAAGTGACATGCTCAAGTACCAAATGATTGCTACAGAAGAATCACAAGTGTTCTTATGTGTTAAGTGTTAAGAATCCAATATTCACATAGGTATTTGAAGAGTAGGTACAGTATAAAAAGGCATGGCAAATTTAGTGCCCTGAAATATTATATATTTCTCCCTAAATTTATAAATTTATACCTCCTCTTCTTCCACTGTAAGTATACATGGTGATTTTTCAGTTCTTGATGATTTCCTCTCTGTGGAAGGTTCATTTTTTACACTATGACAAACAATGTTATTGCTGTCTTCACAGTCTTCATTTACTAATTTAAATACAAAATGGTCAGCAGCTTTCGGATTAGAAACACCGATTCCAATAACATCACTAACTTTTAGAATACAATCTGTATTTGCTGGAATTTTTTGGTCATTAACAAATGTTCCATTTGAACTCTGAAAGAAAGAAAAAGAATTAAAAACTTACATTACTAAGTACAAAACGCAAATGAATATTCAACAATGGACAGAAATACATACGTTCAAATCCTTAATTACGAGACCATTTTCTGTTGCTCGAAAAACACAATGCAATCTGGATACCAATAAACTTAACACTGTTCCGTAATTACTTTTCCCTCTTCCAACAGTATACTGAAAGAAAAAGTGAAGTGTGACAATACGTTAAACGCTTAAATATCGTATAAAACGTCGTGAATGATAAGCCAATTTTAAGAACATACACAATTCGTGCAAGTTTTTAAAATGATCTCATATTATTGCAAAGTAACGTTTACAAGTTTATAAACAAATGATTATAACATTAACTATATTGTATTCAACAAAAAATTTCAAATGAATATTCCATATTTTACTTGCCTCTTTCTTTCCTGACAAAACAATGTCGCCAGGGTAATCTATACGTTTTAATATCCACTTTGCAGACTGCATGGTATCGAATCATTCTTCTATCGCAATTTTACCGCCCAATAATCCAGTTTTTAACTACAAACTCGGAGAACATAGCACAATTTGTCTTGCGCCAACCAGTACCACACTGTTGCATACTGTTCTCATACTTTGGGGGCCTGCTCATGAACCAATACCGATCCAGCATCAAAGTATACTGCGCACAACACGCTTCCTTTGTCATTCCAAATGGAAGGAAACTAGCGGTAGTATTGTGAACTATAGCATATTTTAATAATTTTTGCTGAAACATTACATATTATTTTAAGCAGTATTTTTATGATGATTAATTTATTATTAATATTTGATGTTTTGAGCATGGACTTTGTTCTTTGGCTTAACTAGCATCAAAACAAATTTGTGATTGTAACAACTTGAGCATTAATCTTCAGTGATAAAATTTGTTCTATTTTAAATTTGTGATGTAAATGAAAATTATTTTCCGAGAAAATATTATCTTACCTAAATAGTTGTTTCTACACTTAACACCACTTAAATAAATCATAAATCTCGAAAAATCAGAAATACGTATTTCTCATTGGTGGTTACTCAGAGCTAAGAAACGAGTCATTCCTTCGGGCTTGTATATAAGATGGAGTCTTCGAGGGAATCTGCGTGTGTAGTTTTGCTTTCAAGTGTGGTATTTACGGTATATTGCTGTGCTGATTCTGTGCCATGGGGTTGCGTGTTTTATTACTAGATATTCCTGCAGATTTCGCATTGAGTCGTCAAAGTTGTGAGTGTGAGGAAAATGGAAATATGGTAAGTATGCAGAATAGTTACTGACGAATTGAATGTGTTACAAATGGTAAAAAAGAAGTTTTTAATATTAAAACGTTATCTAAAGATCTAGAATTCCCATACGTACAATCGTGGCTGGCAAACTAGAAAACTAGGTTTGGCTGATGTTTACTTATGGAGAACCTTCGTGGGATTCGTACATTATTGAATGGAAATTTGTGTCAACGTAACAGTTGTAAGTATTCGTAGTACTAGTACTCTTTTCGTCAACTGTACGGCTATTGAGGTGCACAACAGCGTGGAATAGCAATGAACCGAGTGAATGTGGGAAGCGAAGAGTTATTTACACAGGTGTCAACAAAGAGCGGAAACTTAACAATGTGCAATGTGAATTATGCGTTGAACAGGTTCATGGTAGTCTTACGTTAATCTCGGATGCCGGAGCTGGCAGGAGCCTCGTTTATAAACGTGGGCGCTCAAGAAAATCTCGCTGACGGGAGGTTGAAATCTCCGTCCGAGGGCAAGAGTGAATGCCGAGACCACCCGTTACATTACGATTTCGCCACATTAACATTCGAAGTCTTTTGCAACATATTCGGGTATTACCCTAAAATATATTTAACGAACGTTTTACTTGGTAGCAGTGTTGCCCTATCGGCGGCATTCCCGCCGTTTTCAGCGGATTTTTCACTTGTACGGCGGAAAAAAATTAGTTTCGCGGACAGTGGAGTAAACGGCGGAAATTAATAAAGACGGTGGAAAATAAGCGGAATTTCAAATCTTCACTATTAAGGCCTGGACACATAGCGTGTTCGAGCAAAAACATTTTAAAATAATAAGACAGGCAATTCAGTCTACATAAGTGCGTCCTTTATTATTATTATTATTATTATTATTATTATTATTTTAAAATACTGGGGCTCGAATACGCCAATAACCACGGCTATAATCAAGAATAAGCAATTGTCCTTATCTATTTCATGCATTTATAAGCATTTGTCCTTTTCTATCGTTTGTTTTAATAGAATAAATTAATACAATATTTAAATGTGGAAAAATAATTTATTTTACTTTTAGCGGATTTAGGCGGGAAATTTAAAATCAGTTCAGCGGATTTTGGCGGAAACTGAAACGATCATGGCGGAATCCCTTTAAACACATCTGGTAACACTGCGTTAGTGATATGTGAGATAATTCAGTTGTTCGTACCTCATCACCTACATGCGGCTCCACACATTTGGCATTCGCCGAGCAGCGATTCGCAGCTGATGTGTTCGGCGAATGTTCGCTCCCTTTGATGTGTTCTAAAGACAGACACGCGGTGGTTTAGGCGTATACCGAATGTTCGACACTCGGCGAATCGCAAGCAACCCGTTCACACTACTCGGGATTCGGCGGACAGATGCTCGGAATTCGCCGAATGGCGAACGTGGGGAGCCCTCTTAAGAAAAAACATGGAGAATTTACGTCGAAAACGTCAACCGTAAGTACCCCGTTTTTTTATTCTACGTTTTCTTTTCTCTTGTATATTCAACTGTTTATAGACACGTTTGTAATATGCAAATTAAAGAAATCTTATAATGAATAAAATCGTTGTAGCGAAGGCGACATCGCGCACTTAAAGGATTGGCAACTGCGCACCGTATGCTCCACCCGGACTTGCAGGACCTGGGTCTATGGGCCTCCATGAATTGAACAAAACAAGATTGTTTTTTACAAAAAATTAAGAACCCTGATAACCAGGAATCGCATAAATTCTACATTAATACTGTAGGTACAAAATTTGAATGGAAATATTGACAAATTACAATCACTTCTAACGTAATGTTGCAAATATCTACATAAAATGTATGCAATTTTGTATCATAAAAATTGAGTTATACAAATGTAGATAGGTATAGTATATTTAATTTCATTTGACGTATTTATTTCGTATGAAAATTCGCATTCCATTTCAGTGGTTTATTGAAAAATATTTTATAATTATAAATTACAAGGCATTAAGTGGACAGGGAGAAGTTGTCTAATCGTCATGAGGCAAAAAAGGAAAGTTATCCGTGGCAGCTGAACTGCTGAAATATGCTGCCAGCGTGTAATACAGGATTATTCAAACTGATTATTGGAGTTTAAAAAAACCATAATACACAGATTAATTGACTTAGAGAAATTTGAACCACATTTTATTGTGTAATGGGACTCGTAAAATATTCTTTTTGCCGACATTAAAAATGCTCAATAAGGGCGCCCTTAGTCACTCGACGCACATCCAATCGATTGTCCATTTTCTCCCACAAACGCTCCAACATCTCAGCACTGATGTTTAGGAAGTTGTCTCTGATGCGCTGCTTCAATCCCTGAATATTCGTCGTGAGAAAAGATATAAAGACTCTAGTCCATATGTACAAACCGCTGCCAGGCAATCCATTGGCAGCTTGCTATTTGGGGGACCTGTTGCCTGGGTAGGGGGCTGCAAGCGGTAACAGGGTCGATGGAATTCAAAAATTACTCCCAACTCGCTCCCGGAATTACGGGGCACGTAACCTGACCTACGCAACAAAAGAATGTACGTACTGACATTCTTCTTCTGTGTCAAGTTTATGACAACCTATATTACACATGCACTTTATATTAAGTATACTTGGTACACTAAAAAAAGACTTGCGCGTTTTCTTGAGACCCGGAATATCTACCCCCACTCCTTTGCCAACATTGGTTGAATGAAGAATAAATGATAGACAGGTTCTTTGTGAACAAAATCTGAAAACGAGAAACGTTTGCTCACGTGTAATAAAACTATTTTGCATCGAAAACTAACCGCAAATATGACCACGTTATATTGACAAACATAATTTTCACTCCCCACTCCTGTCGGAATTAGCGAAACGAGGGCTCCAAAAAACGTGCGCGGATAATACCACACCATACATAAATACTAAACATGCATTATTCTTATTCAAAATCACTTTTATCGTTCACTTCTCAAATTTTAACTCTGGTAACTTAAGTCAATACACATTTATGAAGGTTGATCTGGGCTGTCCAGGTGACGCCGCGTCGAAGGCTGAGTTGCCGACGTTTCGACCATTCTGTCGTGGTCTTCCCCTGGCACACATGGAGCAGGAACTATTCAACCTTCACCTTAATTTGTCATCTAAATTAAACAACTGACTGGGATATTCTGGACACGGCCACAGCGGAGCACGCTGTTTACGTTCACGACGACGCGAAGTCACGCCAGTCAAGGAAATTCGATTCACTTAAAGTGAAACAACACCCGCAGTCAGCTCCTCAACAGGCCAACGACGTTGTGGTCAATCTCTCCGGGGAAGACTTGGACGAACACACCCTCTCGGTACTAAGCAAGGGCTTAAACTTTGCTACCGTACCCACACGGGTCCAGACATCGGACATCGCCACAGGGATCGAGTGCGCCATGAAATCCCTGACCGAAGAGGAGGCGGACCAAATCCGCAGGGGGACCGCCCACATTCTCGCACGAGCTAAGTTACCACACAGCAATCTCTCCCGGCAAGAACGCCTCGCCATACGTAACTTACGCCAGCGTGAGGCCATTGTAATTCTACCTGCTGACAAAGGCAACGCAACCGTTGTGATGAAGACTCAGTAATACCACCACAAATTGGCCGCCCTATTCGAGGATGAGGCGTACGCTCCACTCCAGGTAAACCCTATCCGGAAACTTCGAGCAGAAGTCTCGGCCCGCGTCAACAACGCCAGCGTCATCGAGTCGGAAACCAAACAACGTCTCAAGAAGGGGAACAGCGCCATGCCACGGCTTTACGGGCTCCCCAAGATCCACAAGCCTGATGTACCCCTTCCACCAATTGTGAGCGCGGTGACCTCCCCAACACATCCGCTGGCACGCCACGTGGCCAGCAAACTACGGCCTCTGACAGAGGGCATTGCGTCAGCGGTAAGGAACTCCAGCCATTTCATAGACCTGCCGCGAGGGAGGCGGCTGAAGAATTCGGACATCCTTTTCAGTTTTGCGTTACGTCACTTTTCACCATGGTCCCGGTTGACGAGGCAGTTAATATCATCCGGAGTAAATTAGAAACACGCAGACTACCTACGGAATGGACCGACCTCGCTCACTTTTGCCTTTCTTCCACCATCGTTCCGGGGTAACGTTTATGCCCAGGTAGAAGGCGCAGCCATGGGTTCTCCTTTATCACCTATAGCTGCCAAGCTCTTCATGGATTTGAAAATGAAACGCTACAAAACGCCAGGCTGAAACCCGCCATGTGGGTGAGATATGTAGACGACACGTTTGTCATATGGCCCCACGGACGGGATACACACATACAATTCCTGAACCACCTGAACAGCGCCCACCCCAAGATGAAATTCACCATGTAGGTGGAAATAGATGGCCGATTGCCTTTTCTAGACGTCTTGGTGAGCAGACGTGAAGACGGTAGCCTGGGACACGCGGTTTACAGGAAGCCTACATATACAAACAGCTACCTCCACGCCGAATCGCACCATCATCCTGCGACAAAAAACGGAGTTCTGAAAACCCTCGCTACGCGGGCACCCAGAATCTGCGACAAGGACAGTCTCCCTGCTCTCAGGAAACCTTCGCGGCCAATGGTTACCACGTACCCGTTATTCAGAGTTCCTACGTCTCACTCACCACCCGACTGCTCCCGGGGAAACCAAAACTGAAACGGAAGACAAAGCAACAGTGGCTCTCCCTTACATACGGGGCATAACAGACGGGATTGGCAAACTGCTGAAGCGCTTCCAGGTTAGAACCATTTTCAAAGCCCACCACAAGCTCGGCCAAACTTTGGTGCGGGTTAAGCACCGGCTACCACCACTCCAAACAGCGGGAGTGTACGCGGTACCTTGCAGCTGCGCTCCCAACTACATCGGCGAGACCGGCAGAACGTTGGAGGAAAGGCTGCGTGAGCACATCCGCCATTTCAAACAGGGGAATATCGATCGCTCCGCTATCGCCCAGCATGCATGGGAAACCGGGCATAATTTCGTCTTTGAAGACTCCAGGGTGCTCGCCAAAGAAGACCGATGGTGGCCCAGACATATCAAGGAAGCGATGGAGATCGCCAGACACCCTAATAATATCAACGGCGACGCAGGGTTGCGACTTCACGATGTTTGGAAGCCGTTACTTCGGGCACGCGACCTGGTGCTCACCGAACCGGACCGCCTCACGCCGTCCGACTCGAGGCCGCGCCGTGCGAGCCAATCGCGGACCGGCTCTCACCGTCCGTGCCGGGCCACTCCGACCCGCCTGACGGACCTTTCCGCGCCGTCCGATCACTTTTTTTTTCAGTTTTCCCCCCTCCAGTTTCCCTGGAG
>BOPP01000143.1:2321522-2332452 GCA_017312745.1 Gryllus bimaculatus
AACTTCAATGAGCGCCGATTTACAGGTGGAGTTTTCCTCGATGTTGCCAGCGCCTTTGATAAGGTCTGTCACATCGGCCTCCTTTACAAACTCCACTACATGAACTTTCCCATGTACCTTATACACCTTATCCAATCGTACCTAGCAAACAGAACGTTTCAAGTGACGCTTCTGAATGCCAAATCTACCCGCCGCGCCGTACGGGCCGGAGTGCCGCAAGGGAGAGTGATTGTTCCTACGCTCTTCAGCCTTTACGTGAGTGATATTCCCACCCACCCCCAAACAGAGCTCGCCTTGTATGCAGACGATACGGCTGTAATAGCCTCGTCAAAAAGTATCGAGCTTCTCCAGAAGTACTTGGATGTACATTTGTTACAGATCCAGGAGTGGCGGAAACTCTGGCGGGTCAAAGTCAATGTGAGTAAGAGTACAGCTGTGCTCTTCACACGGAGACAGAGATTCACGCGGCCGAGGCCACTCGCGCTTTGCGGAGACGCGAATAATTGGACAAAAAATGTCAAATATTTAGGAGTTACTTTAGATAGCTCTTTGACATTAAATCCGCACATAGAAAACGTGCGACAGAAAGCGCGGCAGATCTGAGGCAGATGGCGAAGCTTGTTTCACAAGCGGAGCAAACTGTCAACGGCAAACTGCCTCACGCTTTATAAAGCAATAATTAGGTCGCAAATAGACTATGCATGCCCGAGTTGGGCAATCACAGCAAATTATCTTTTAAACAAACTGCAAGTAGTTTAAAACGAGTGTCTCAGGGCCGCCTTCTGCGCCCCTAGATATACTCGTATAGAAACTTTGCATCGCGAAGCATCAATGCCACTGCTAAAAAATCACATAAAAACCTTAGTTAAAAATTTTTTTGAGAAAGCAGCTTACTTGGAAAATGAACTCATTTCCGCGATCGCCTCATACCAACCCGATCAAAGTGCGAAGTATAGGAGACCAAAACACTTTCTGGAGTAAGAACAATCTGAAACAGAGAAGTGGGACTGAGGCATAAACATAGTATTACAAAACACGCAATGCGCGCGCCGGTAGGCTAAAGTCATTTTTTGACCTTTTGTTTTCTCTTTATGTTACAGGATAGGCCATAGATGCCCGTAAGGGTAGGAGTGGTCCCACCGCGGTGGCGTGAACGCGCATTGCACTTCTTCGTGCGTTCACAAATCTGCACAAATGTACTGCTGGCGAGTTCCAGCCGTTCCATCATAGCGCGAGCTACGAGTGTGCAAGTTAGTGACAACGCTGCTGGTCAGTCGGACCTCTATTCTGACGGACGGGTGGGCATAAATTTCAAGTACATGAAGGGCTCCTTCACACAGCGGCTGCCGCGACTGGCAGCAGAGCATTGGATTAAATGGAACCCTTCCCATCTGCGTCGGATTCGGGTTGTGGTGGCTTTCCGCGGCGGACGACTGCCACGAGCAGCGGGGGCCCCGTGAGAAGGGCCTTACCGCTCATCGGACGCACGCGGTTGTATCCACGTCGGAAGGGAGCCTAACTCGCAAATACTAAAGTGTTTACAAATTTTCGGAAATGTGCATATCAACGACGTAAGAGATCTTTGAAAACTTTGCATTTGTGTAATTAAAAAAACAAAATACGCCAAAATCAACTTTGTCATATTAATGACCGTAATTAGCACTATCCGTCCGAAATGTTTGAAGAAAAAAAATTGGATCAGTTTTTGAGAAAATGGCGTTTAAGCGTTTCTGAAAATGCAGAGTTGAGAGCTACTTTTACAGAGAAAGGTTGAATTTTCGTGAAGCTTTATTTGACATTAGATGTTTCCGGGTTTGTAGGCCGTGGTATTACGGAAACTGGCCCATACGTTTCGCCTACAACTGTGGCAGTATCGTCAGTGGCGTTGCTGGTGGGGACGAAGTGTTCTTGTAAGCACCGCGTTGACTAATAAAGAATACCCCCCCCCCTGCCAGCAACACCATTGACGATGCCTGCTACAATTACAGGCGAAACGTAGGGCCCAGTCTGTTAGACCACGGCCTACAAAATTGGAAACGTTTAATTATGTAGAAACCGGCCGTGAAAGCCTACATTGTATGTTTGACATTATTTAAAGCAAATATACTCTAAAATATAATAATGTGAACAAATTACCGCTAATATAAATATAAAAGAGGCGAGTGTTAAATAAATAAATAAAAAATATAGGTTTGTAATTTTAAACAAACAAAAGAATAAAGCAACAGCGTTTATGACATCTTACTTCATTTGACACTGTTCCTACCCAAAGTTTGCACGTATTGCACACCATATTGCGCGAAGACTACTAAGATTTTCAAAAAATGTGTAGATACCCTTAATGAAAGAATCGCTATGGAGAACAAATTGTATTTAAAGGAAAATCTCTATCCTTAATTTTGCAGTGGTAGAAAAACACCGATGAAAAATCTTACTTTTGCATTTTTCGAAAATCAGACCTATTTCACCTTTACAAGTGTAGGTTACTCTATTCTTGCACAAAATTTATAAAAAAAACTTTGAAAATATCAGGGGGACTTCATATAAAGTATTCGCAAATTTTAAAGATTTTTTTGAAACCTCTAAGTTTCACTACTGCCAGATGGACAGGGGGGGGTTTCAATTTCGAAAAAATCGTACTCACGATTTAGGCGCTAGTAATGTTCAGACATCTGACGGGCGTTTTGTCAATTGATTTTTTGGTATGATCATCAAAACGGGCATTCTGGCTACACCATGTATTAGACGATTTTTTTCTTAATTTAGCCACAGGATTTATCCCCTTTTTCATTATCAGGGCAGTAACATTTTTCTGTCGAAAGGTTTTTTTCACGTAGCATTAAATTTTTCCTGTACCACGTATACGGGAAAGTAAAAATACGCCGAATGAATTTTCAATTTTCGAAAAAGTTTTTAACGAAAATGACACATCATATTCTTAAACGTCCTTCAGACTATCCACCAACAGAGTTTCATCAAAAACGATGCATGTACCTGGGGCTTCATGTAAAGTACCCCCCTCCCGAAATTTAAAATATAGATTTCAAATTTAAAAGGGCAGAACATCAGTCAGATCGTTCGGTGAATATCGATTTTTGAGAAAATCGGCTGAACAGTTTAGTGGCTAGCGTTCAGAAGGACGCACAGATTTTGCTCTCAGTCGACTTTTCAGAATCAAGGACATGGATTCTGGTTACACAATGTGCTAGTTTTTTCTTTCTAAATTTTGCAACTAGATTTATCAACCCTTTTTGTTTCCAGGACCCTGAAATTGGAGATTTCCTGCCGAAAATTTGCCGTTTTATCGCGCAGCACTACGTAACTTTCTTTTCTTAAATTCTTTCTTAAGCGCGAGAAAGTAAAAAATGATCGAATAACCAGGAACATTGTACCATACTGTAGTATTTATATTATTAATGGTGTATCTTCAGTCTATACTCATTGAATATTGAAGAAGTACTAAAACAACAACAACAACGTGCAAGGGTTGGCAATAAAAATGAGCCGAGAATTCGAGGGAGGGAAAGAGGGTTTCATTTCTCTAGATCGGATGAAGGTTTCTATGGTACCTTAATTTGTTATTTAAGGTTATACAACACTTAAACTCGAAGAGTTACTAAAATGCAGAATCACTATAGAAACCAGTGGTGGGGGTGCGCTTATTGGAATAAACTACCGCTGTAAAGATGAATGACGTCTAAAACTGATTTGGTTTTCAACTTGAGTTTTACTAAAAATGTTGCTAAAGACTTAGAATATCGCTAATCAGTTCTTCAAAGTTCAATTTTTCACAGTCCATAGATTGGACTTTTAAGATGGCTTTTGAGAATTAGGAGGAAACATTTTGATAATGAAATTGAATTCCGCGATTATTTCCATCTTTTCAAAATTTCGGATATCAAATTTCCTCCTTCGATTGTAAGTTTATTAAATGTATTTGCTATTAATTCCTTAATTTGATATTTTTCTGTTTCTATTTCTGCTTTTAATGTCGCCAAGTATCATGCATGTATTGTTACTGCAAAATCTCATTGCGAATTCGCTGGTCTAGAGTGTTTAACTGAAAAATATGCTCTTTGATGACGAAGTATGACACCTATTGACAATCCTAATGATGACGGCAGCAGCAGCTAGCACACCACCACCACCTACCACACCACCCACCACCCACTACTCACTCACGTCCTTGCATGGGTGTAGCTACATGCTACGGGAAGAAAACTCAACAGCTTGAGAATCCGACGGTGTTCATATGATAGGAATCCGGAAACTCCTCTGTACTCTTGGTTGTCATAATTAAAGGACCCGAATTTATGTGTAATAAGAAAATCAAAATGTGTGTGTTGTCGTGTGTGTGTTATATTATATATTATATATATGTTATATATATAGTATATATATTATTTATATATATGTATATATATATATATATATTAGTACTAATGATGAACGACGAGACTTTCCGCATGATAATCAAGCAAAATTGTTTACATTTGTAATTAAAAGACGCACTGATCGAATCAGCAGTGTAGTAAGCGCGCGCGCCCGCCGCCGCCGCCGCCGCGCTGCCACATACGGTCAAGCCCGGGGGCAGTCGGGCGAGGTCGAGTGAGGTTGAATGTCAGTAACGGCAGGGAGGCCTGCGAGCCGCCGGGTGGAGGTATTCAGCGAGAGAGCCGCGAACGCAACACGGATGCGCTGTGGGGCTGCCCCCAAGCAGTTTGTAGTAATATTATCAATAGAGTGTGGGGACTTGAGTTGGTTAGCCTGTTAAGTGTGGGAGAGATTAGAGGTGCTTGAAAATCGATTTAATTAGATGATTAGGAATAAAACGGAAGTGCGCTCCAGGACCGGGATCAGTGAAATACATTAATAGTGGAGTTTTTGAAGTCGACCGAACAGATCACGCAATTCGTCTGGCGTTCCATATTGTCTCGGTGTGGAATGCAGCAGCGGCGCACCGTGCGAACAGTCGAGTGGAATTGAGAAGGAACGGTTTGTGATGAGTTGCCGAAACGGGACGCCATTGCGTCGTTGTGGCAGGTTAGTATATGTGGCCATTGGCTTTGCATTGCTGGGTGGTGGGATCCGGCCGAGTTCGTTGGCGCATTGCCATGGGAGGTCCCTTCGATTGTCGCCGCTGAGGGAGATTCGGTTTCCGACCTAACTTCGGGGCGGACGAAGTTTGCCGAACGCCGCCGCGTTGGTTCCAACGGCGGCTCATCGCTGCCGCCTCCAGCCAGCTCGGTGGACATCGGAAGCTTCAAGGTAGCGTTAACTTCGTGGCCCGAATTATTAAAGGCCTTCGCGCACTGCGTATTGTAAAGATTTATTGTATTAGTGTCTCAATCATTAAGACTTTCAATTGCACAAAGTAGTTCTCCTCGATTATTCTTTCTAATGCATGCGTCAATTTCCCCTGGAAGCCCATTTTCACGAGAATGTAACCCGTCCCTTTAATTATTTTATTGTCGTGAGAGTCCGTTTCACCGGTACGTCACAATATATTATTATGTATATTTATATTGAAACGAAGAACGTTTCCGCATGTATAATAGCAAATGATTACTATTCCTAAGTAAAGATCACACTAAATCGATCAGCGTAGTAAACGCCCTGGCCGCCGCTGCTACCAACTGTCAACCGGGGGCAGACGGGCGAGGCGAGCGCGGTTAGGCAGTTCACGGCAGGGAGGCCGCGAGCGCCGGGTGGAAGTTCAGCGGAGATTAGCCGCGAACGCAACACGGGATGAGCTGTGTCTGCCCCAGCAGTTGGTAAGTAATATTCAATCAACAGTGTGGAACTGATTGGTAATGCCGTTACAGTGGAGATTTAATGAGGTGCTTGAAAAATCATAAATTAGATGATTTTTAGGAAGAATCTGGGACGTGTCGCTTCAGGACGTGATTCAGTGAAAACATTAAGTATTGGGAGTTTGAGTGACGACAGACACGCGTTCCATGTCGCCGGGTGTGATGCAGCAGCGGGCCGTCACCGGTGCGACAAGTCGAGTGGTGATTTGAGAAGAACGGTTGGTGAATTCTTGCGCTTGCGGACGGGACCCATTGCGCGTTGTGCTTAAGTTAGTATATGTGACTATTGCTTGCATGGCTGGGGTGGTGGATCCTGCGGTCGAGTTTCGTGTTGGCCATTTGCCATCGGGAGGTCGCGGAGCGGACGTCCGAGGGAGATCGTTTCCGATCAATCTTGGGGGCGCGACCGGAAGTTCTCGGAACAGCGGCGCCGCCGTTGCCACGGGGCTTCGGACGCTCGCCTCCAGCTCACGCCGGTGACATCGAAGCTTCAAGGTAGCGTTACTCGTGCATCGAATTAATTAAATTAGTGCTTGGCGCATGGTATTGTAATGATTGATATATAGTATACACTTATATATATATATAGTATGTATATATTTATTATATTATATATTGTTTCATTATCATTAAATCTTTTCAGTTGCACAAAAGAGTTTCCCCCTCGTTATTCTTGCTAATGCAGTCGTTCATTCCCCTGGAGCATATACGAGAATGTAACCCGTCTTTATATTTTTATTTGTCGTGATAGTACCTGTTCCGCCGGTATCGTCACTGTCTGGCGCCCGAACAGTTATGGACTCTGTGATTTTAAGAATTGCTCCAGGATATTTGACAAAACTTATTGGAGTTTACAGTGTGTCATAAATGGATTGAGGATAAATATTATTGTAATTATAGAGCTGGTATATTTTGTTTATGTATTTGGGAAACAATTTGTAAGCAGTTTAGATATTTCAATTGTTTAACGGGTATGGTTGAATGGTTTATGTATCATTAGTAGGGAGTTTACGAAGACGATATCATACTAAATTGGGGTGTGGTAGTTGTCAATACATATGGATGTTAATTGAGATATGCAAATCATGTAAAGTGTAACGGTGAACTTTGCACAAATTGTTGAATTTTTGATGTTAATAATTATTAAAGAAATTATTACTAGTGTACTATGGTTTTATTTGATGGATGTTTATATTTATTTAGGAAGGGAATTCTTTGTGTATTGTATATGTGACGGTGGAAATTTATTATAAGAATAGTGTATTGTATATTAGTATGATAATTGGGATCTGTTGTTTATTACTGTAGATCCGAAGTGATGTGGGTTGTTAGAACAATGGTGTTAATACCGGCTAGAACACTATGTAATATTGAGCAAATATTGCAGTGTAGAGCATTGGATGATAGTGGATAAGGTCGTGTAAACATATACGGATTAAGTGGGGACTGCTAAGTAAATTCACGATATATATTAGATGGTATGGCCGCGAAGCATAATGTTTGGATAAGGATGAGATGGTGGGACGAGTCGATGACACGTGATGAAGGAAATGCGGTTGTAATGTAATTTTTTGGAAAGTAGGGGATAGTGCAAGTGGATTGAGCCGATTAGATGAACGTCGGGTGATTTGTTTTATATGAAAGGTGACATTACATCTGACGACGATGAACCAGCAGCAGAATACCGATTCCAGGATGGGCCCGGTAGATACCTGCATCAGATATATTATGCATGATGATGATGAATGATATTTAGAGAAATCAGAGCAGGAAGGCGTTGAGGAACAGGATACAGGAAGATATTTGGAGGGACAGAATAGAGCCGGCGAAGAACAGAAGAGAATAGCAGGAAGGAACAAAATGGGAGCTGAGGCTTCGGAGGCGGCAAATACCGAGATGAAAATAAGAGGCAAATAGAAGGTTCAGTAAACAATCGAGTTGACCATAGAGTGAAATGTCCCGGATTGCGGAACGGGCGAGTGGGAGATTCATTGAATAATATTGATTTCTGAGGATTTTAAAACGTAAGAAGGTACTAGAGTTCTCAGTTAGGTAAATTTGGGGGATTGGAAAGCCCCAAATTACACCAACAGCTGGATGCTAAGGTCGCCGCACAGGATGACAAAATTGGAGGGTGCAGAATAGATCAATGTCGAGAAGGAAATCAGTAACAGTGGAGGATAAAATATGCGAATTCTCCAAGTTTAAAGTCGGTGGACGATGTTCGCAGAGTGACGAAGATTACTGAGAATAACTACAGCAACGGTCAAAAGAAGAAATTACGAAGAAATAGAATCGACGAAGTGCGGAAGTAGAAAGTTTCATCCTACAGCCGATTTGAACAGAATAAAAGAAGTGGAAAACATCTACCGATCACCCCGCGAGCGACGCGCCATTCACACCCGGCGAGGTCATTGAAATTTTTCGGGAGACGGCAAGGAAAATCCGTGTGCTTTATGCGGGGCAGCAGAACGGCACTTGCAGTGATTAACACATCGGAAAGATGCAGGTCCAATTTTCTATATTTAATGTTGGAGGGGAAACGCCCGCGGACGTG
The DNA here is from genome assembly GCA_017312745.1 of Gryllus bimaculatus. Taxonomy (NCBI): domain Eukaryota; kingdom Metazoa; phylum Arthropoda; class Insecta; order Orthoptera; family Gryllidae; genus Gryllus; species Gryllus bimaculatus. Next base: position 2,329,893 of record BOPP01000143.1, read on the forward strand.
GGCCAGATACTTTCGATGTAATTTTCCGGATCCTTGAAGGACTTTAAAGCCAGATTTTTGACGATATTGGAACCGAGAAATCCAAAGTGACTTCAAGATAAAATTTGATGACCAGTTCATTTACAGTCTATTCATGGGAGTTTACGGATATACGCCACGAAGCGAATGGATGGGAGTATAAAACATTATCTTCTCCTATGAATGACCAAGAAATTATTTGTGTATTACGCGACAAATTTCCCGGTCACTTGTGCAGAACCTATTGCGCAGTGGCAAAATCATACGCGATTTAGAAAGGTTCAGAAATGTATTGGGAGGTATGATCTTGCACGTTCGCAGGCGCTCCAGAATAGAATGAGTGGCAATGTAAATATGTGTTGAGAATGGCATTGCAAGTCAGGGCAAAGAATGGTGAGTAGAACTAGGCAACTCAGTGGAATCGATCGCGGAAGAAGGTGGAGATAGATGGATCAGAACCGAGAATCAGAGAACAGCATGGAGTGACGGATCCAACGCGCACGGAGGCACGCTTGTAGTAAGTGGACGGGGGAGCGCACTGATCAGTCATCGTGACCCGAGTATCAAGTGATAGGAAGGGAAAATCATTTTAATACATAATAGATGTCCGTGGTGAATAGGTGGCCCATCGCGACTCCTAGGTGACGAAAATTTTAAATGTTGGGTCGCCTGTCGAGACGACATTCAGCCAGTGTACTCTTATCACGCGTCCGCAGGCCGTGGCAGAGAACGTAAAAGTTTCTTGGAGATCTAGATATAAGAAATGTGTCCTACAATTCAAGGTAGAATGTGAATGGAGTGGAAATAGAGGCGCTATGTAGATACTAGGCATGCTACGACAACTGTATGTGTCGTGAAGAGTTGTATGGAAGATTAATTGCGAAAGGGAAAACAAGTAAATGTGTTTGCCGATGAATTCGGGCATACGTGTTAGGAGCCACCAGAAGGAAGTTTGAGCCTATCACGGTAACAGATAATGTTTAACGCCTACGATTGTGAGATCTAATATTTAGCGAAGTTGGTATTGCTTTGTAGTGAAAATTATTATATCCGATGATTATAGGGACAGACTTTTCTATTTGATTCACAACGGTTTTATCGATTTGCACCGTTCACAGTGGGTACGAGTGGGGAGCAGGCGATAGAGATTGATTTGGCGACATTGAAGAAGGAGATTGAAGCATGTACGGTGTATTATTGAGGAGCTGATAAAAGACTGATTAGAGCAACAGGTTGAGCAGATTAGAAAGTATTCGTAATGCCATCAAAAGTAAGTTTGCTGATTTATTACAGAGAAAGCAAAAGGGGGAAAGATAGGAATACAAAGATTAGGAACAATTCCCATACATTCAACAGTGAGACAACCCTTCAATCAAACCATCGGAGAGAATAAATGAAAGAATTGTCAGGATTGTTTATGAACGTACTGTATGTTATGACCATAAACTGGAACTTGTACTCCCGACTCAATCGTTGTTGATTCCAATATCCTCAATGACACGTGACTCGGTATTACCTCCATGGGAGGCACAATTTTTCAACAAAAAAATTACCCGCCTCATATCTTGTGCGCATGTGGAGAGTACCTGAAAATCTCAAGAAGAACCACTGAATGAACAAGGGAACAATATATACCAAGCACTGGTGAAATCGGGAAAAGGAAAGGAAGGCGAGAACTGAAGAAGAAGGCCTACCAATTTGTAGTGAAGGGCAATATGTATTTGTTTACGAGGTTCCCAAGGTGTTGAACCCGAATCCTAAATATTTGTTTATGCAAAATTTTTTTCCTATTATACGTGGGTCCGTACATTATATAACAGGTGATTGACAAGAATGGGCTAGATTATTTGAATCGATAGCAAGAGTGTGTTAGACATATATTTCCATAAATCTGAGACGCGATGTCCTACATGTGAGAACAATATGTAAACCCTAGGTTAAAGGTTACATGCACTCTATTTTGTATAGAAACTGGAGAGATGATTCTTAAGTACTTATGTAATTACTGAATGTGTGTTATTACAGTACTTGGAAATATATTTTGTATGTTAAAGTAGATAGTAATATTTAGCTCCATGGCGAAAGTTCTATTGTTAAGGGTAAGATAACATATGTCCTAGTAATATTAGTTGATCATGGTACCCTAATTCGGGATTTTTGTGCAAATATTGTAACTTGAATAGGATCACCTATTGTATGGAGATTGTTATAGATTGTGGGGCTTGGATTATATTATGGTGATTGGATTTTCTTTGGCAAGAAAATATCCTAAAAAAAGGGTGGGTGTGGTGATGAAACGAAGAAACGTTTCGGCACTGTATAATAAGCAATATATGATTTTACTAATTCTATGTATAAGTAAGACACTAAATGATCAGCGTAGTATAACGCCGCGCCGCCGCCTGTCCACCTAACGTCAAGTACCGGGGAGCAGATCGGGCGAGGCGAGCGCCGGTTAGGCAAGTAACGTTTCACGGGAGGCCCTGGCGAGCGCCGGGTTGGATAGTATCAGCGAGAATGCCGTCGAACGCAACCGGATGAG
>BOPP01000143.1:2332477-2349959 GCA_017312745.1 Gryllus bimaculatus
GAATGTTGGCGATTATTTTCATGTCTTTTCAGTCTGAATTTTTCTCCAATGAATCTTGTAATTTCTTTTTCATTTTTTCAGTGTTTTCTCCTATTACGTCTTTTAATTTTGCTTGTGCGTTGTGAATAACTTTAATACAAGCAGCTAACTGTGTGTTTGAGCCTCAAGATTTGCAATAGCATGTGCAGTAAAATCTATGCCGGAATCGATCGGGATACCAAATTCCAATTTAGAGAGATTTCTTTTTTATGCAAATTTGTCCGTCACACTTGTGATATTGACATTTCTTCCCTGGAAGTAGTAAATTACAGAACTTAATTGTAATTATCAAAATAGAGTAACATATAACGTATTTATGGAAGAAATCATCAATAAATTAATATTAAACACTCTTCATTGATATCTTCTGAGTTGAAAAATTCACACCACCTTACTGCCTAGTGGGTGTATTCGGACTTATTGCGAGGTCTTTCAACGCACAATGCGTCACAACCCGGTTCTATGACTTTGATACCCTCCCGTGGACTTTAGCAGTGCATACGGTTGAGGGGGTATGATTTTCACGCAGGGCAGGGAGACGCGTGAAAAGAAGCTATGCCCATACACCTTCCTACGATCACAGAATCGGGGGAGAGAATTCACCTATGGTATACGCCTTGAGAGACAAGCTGCCCCAAGGTCTAATTCTACTCTGACAGCTAAAGCCCCTCTCCTTCGATATCTGGCTGTCACGAACAAATCGAGTTACTAGGATCGAGAATTTAAAACAGACTTGCAGATGCATTCTTTTAATTAAGAATATCTGGATGTTCTTAATTAAATGAATGCATCTGCACGTCTGTTTTAAATTCTCTATCCTTGTGACGCGATTATTTTTGAAAATCTTGATTTAAATTTTCAAACAAAATTGGGCATAACATAATCAAGCTTGGTCTGTTTGAAATTCTCCCGTGTAACCCCTCTCGAGAATCTATTGCTACTTTAACCAACGTTTTTTCTAATCTAAGCGTGAACCAAAAAAGGTTTGCAAACATGACCTTAAAAACAGGCGTGGGCAGCAACGCCTCCAAGTAACGACAATAGTAAATTTTCACCATACTCAAGAGAAATAATGCGAAAAGTAGCAGAGAAACGAAAATTACCTAAGAGATTTATGAATACACGTCAACCCGAAGATAAAAGTAAATTTAATGCAGCAACAAGACAAGTAGAAAAATAAAAGAGCACGAAAATATGATTCTAAGTAACTATATTAAATCTCTGTTACCAACTGCATCAGCCAACCATTTTCTGTGGAAAAAAAAGTACTGAAACTTCCGCTGCAATTTATTCCTTCGTTATGTCGAACGTTCTTGATTCTTGGTTCTTGGGCACGACGCGCAGAAGAAAAAGCAGACTTCAGTTTTTAAACCAGCAGGAAAAACAAGTACAACTGAAAATGTATTGGACTCTTTAAATTCACCTCTTCAACGATCACTTCCTATCAAATATTTTTACCCGCAATAAATAGAAGAAACAATTAAAATATACATATCCCGCAAAATGTCCAAGTTACGGTCTCATTACAGGCAGGATACAAGAACTATCGAAGAAAGGCCTTGCTTTTATAACGCCAATATTTAATGCAAAGCTCCGAAATAGTCACTATCCTAGTCAATATTGACGCCCAAATAACAGCATTAGGAAAACGTGACACGGAAGTGACCTCATAATAGGGACAAATTTATAGTCGACACTAAAAGTGAGTGTTCCCTTAAGTGAAAAAATCTTATTCACATACAGCGCTTGAGTGAATTCTTAAGTGAGCCCTCATACCTATAAGGGAAGCTGCCTGCTCCCTTAAGTGTCCCTAATGATTGTCCCGTGTCGTCAGTCGTAACGAGTTTAGGTTATACTCGTATTTTTACGCGGCGTTCACAGGCTGTTGAATGGAATATTAAGTGCATTGGCGCTTGTATTAGATTCATTAGTGTTTGTAAAAAGTTGTAGTATTAGTTAAAGCAATCCATTAGTAAAACGTTTTATGGAAAACAATTAAGAGTTCGCCTAATATTTGGAGTCTTAATACTCTTCTGTGTTTGATTTTTGTAATACATCGTGCGTAATACAAAAGTTTCATTAGGGATGGAAGCAATCAATTAGAAATGTGTAATGACGAACAGTTCAGAAAGTGGTTTGATTTAATTAAGTTCTCGTTGCTTTAAAATTTTATGCAACTTTATTCTTTCATGTGTTTCCTAAAATTTTAACTTTATTATTTTTATATATAAGACCTATTAATTGTAAGTATTTATGAATATACAACATGAATAATGTTATTGGAATCGGTTATATCAATTTGACATTTTCAATTATGTAAAAAATTGTTCATAATTCAAGACCAATACAGGCAAAATCCATGGTCGTATTAGAGCCGTAAGGCTCGGAAATACTCGCAGGAAAATTCAATAGATTGCAGCACTACCACAGGGAGTTTATTTTATCGATAACGTCTAAACCATTTGTCCGATTCTTGATCTGTAAACGGCATTTGACTCCATTTTAAATTAAAATTTACGTTACGAAGCCCTTACACCAAACAAGATTACGTGATGACGGGCTTCCTAAATCCTATGAATAGGAGCGTCGTAAAGTGAAATTTGAAAAAACCCCTCACCCCACTGCCCCTTCCACTCCGGTGCGACACACCCTCGTGATTCCTCGACTTCCTGTCGGCCTGGGGCGCGGAAAGAGGCCCAAGTTTCGGGCAGACAGACAAGCTTACGTAGGCAGTATATACCAGCAGTTTTTTCAAAATTGATATGAAAAAATGACCTACAGCACGTGCGGACAGCAAATCGCAGAATCCGCAATTTTTATACAGTTACCTACCTAGCTTTACATATGACCCTAATGTCTTTCCTAAAACCTGTCACCATTGGCTGACTATAGTTCATATAATTCGTTATGAAAGATTTAAAATAAAAATTTATTGAATGATCTCGGCTGTCCGAGTGACGTCGCGTCGAAGGCTGTGTTGCCGAATTTTCGACCATCTTATCGTGGTCTTCCTCGGGGCTAGTCTGCCCAGCCACTCACCTGGACTTGGCGTCACCCGGACAGCCAAGATCATTCACGACTCCGACCGCGCAAGCCTTTGACACTATAAACATTTATTTTTCACAAATATCCACGTCTCAGATCACAACTATGTGTATATTGTCTCAGGAATCTCTAATGTCTCGTATTTATTGTTTATGTTGACCTGGAACATTTCTACTTCCTACTACTTACATCACAATATTTGTATTTAATATGGCAACGTCCAATATGGCTGCCCAGGATCCTATTTGTAAATGTAGTTACTACTATTTTACTTTCGCCTGAGTCACTATTCCATATTGCATTAATTAATAATACCATTGAGATATCTGGGTATGTCTCAATACAAAATCTTATGTTATCTTATGTTTTTAAAACATCAACATATACATCGCATCTCTATTCGTCTGGATTACTATAGCTCTACCAAAAAAACCTTTCATTGCGCATGCCCGAAAGTGACCTCCCCCTCCAAAGCTATAAACATTTCTCCACCTGCCTGCGCTCTTTGTCACAACATTCTTCTCTCACTCTTTCTTTCTTTCTTTGTTTCTCTGTCTCTCTCTCTCTTTCTCTCTTTCTCTCTCTCTCTTTCTCTCTCTCTCTTTCTCTCTCTTTCTCTCTCTCTCCCCTCTCTCTCTCTCTCTCTCTCTCTCTCTCTCTCTCTCTCTCTCTCTCTCGTGGAGGACAAGGGCGCGGACCTGAGTGGGGTGAGGTATTTTTCCAAATTCACTTTACGACGCTCCTTTTCATTCGATTTGCGTGATAGACTGCGTTGGATTCAGATAGCCCGTTTGGATCGCACTATTTGCGCACATTTTTTAATTTCATCCCGGAACTATGAGAGCAATGTGAAAACTTTTTTGGAAATCTTTTTTATTAAAACGGCATCGAAGCGTAAATTCTATTTGAAAGTGGAGTCAAATGCCGTTTACAGATCGAAAATCGGACCTTGTGTTCAGGCGTTACTGGTAAGTAAATTTTGCTTAATTTGGTGGTGCCACGTGCTGGCGACAAATTGAACTAGAAGCGGTGCATTTAGAAGTAAGACGAAACGGCACGCCAGTAATTTTCAGAACGGTTTGCCGCTCGCTGCCTTATCCATAGACTGATGAAAAGTTCTCACTCAGTGAGGAGAATTTGGCGAAGGAAAAGCTGACGCTTTATCAGCAATTTATGTCTAAAAAAACATACAAATTTTATTTGTTATTCAAGATATCTTCGTTTTAAGTAAGGCGCAATTTGGTACGCGCACATCATACACATAATTGCGGTCCAGTTTAGAAATTTGGAATTAAAGCGTTAGAACGCATATCCTTTTTCATTACCATACACTTTTTCTATTGTATTTGAACGTAAGCATCTCATTGGTTTTATCCCATCGGATTTATTTTAAAAATAAATAAATGCATTTTTAATTTTTAACAAAGGACTATTTTTTTATGGAAGAAGGGCGTTTGTGCTTGCTGTGGAAGTATTACGAATACAATACTCTTCTGTTCTTTTGGTGTAAGTCTCAATGTGAGAAACGTGTACCTCATCAATTCGAAAAATTGACATTTAGATTTATTACTCGTTTAGTATACAGCATTTCTTGATGTCATTGGTTTCTTCAGTAACTTTTTTCTGACAATTGGAAATTGTACCATAATAATATTTGGCGACGAAAACATCACAAATATTATTCTTTGAATGTTTTCTTCGGGACAAGCATGAAAAGCAAAATGTCAAGACATTTCTTGTGTTTTTCAAATTTCTTACATCATAATGAAGTCTAGAAGTAACTTACGACTGAGTGACGTTTGACAACCTGAGCATATGAAGCAAAAGAAATGCAAGGATTTTCGAAGTTGCCAGACTATATAACCAATGTTTCATCACGTTTCATATCTGGCAACAGTTGAACTGAAAAATTTATCTGCAATGTCTTTAGAATATATTAACAATTACGTTCTCATTAGAATGTTAAATAAATTAGATGATTCAGTTTTCGAAGAAAAAATATTTTTAATCGTGTTTCTTAATTCGTTCTCAGATTATGAACCAAGATCAACTTTGGTTGAACTATTTTGTGGTAAATGGCTCAGTATTTGCTAGTAGGTTGGGAGCACTGTCTGGCTAATGTAACAGACGACGCGTTGTTTTCATTTCGGGCGCCGGTTACTTTTTAATGTTTGAAACCAGAAACTTGTGAAAGGAGGTAAGACTTATTGTAAAAATTCAAGAAAGTAAGTAAAGCTCGTTGATGAATCTTCATTGCGTTGAAGCTAGTAGATTGGATACATTTTATTTGAATATTGTTGTAATGCTTGTGCTGCAAAAATTATGCTGATTCGTAAGACACCTGGGCTCGTCAAAATCAGCATTTTCATTTGACTGGCGATATCTTGCAAGATCGTTAATGACCTGAACGTGGAGATATTATTCAATAATATGGAATTACTAAATTTTGTCTACAGTATTCTGTGCTTTGCATTTGATAAGTTTCTTGTACATTATCAATAGTATAACTAGTGTCTTTCTTTGTTTCATTCAGGTCTCCTGCTGATATGGCTGAACATTTTTCACTGCGATGGAATAATTTTCATCGAAATATGAGTTCAGGGTTTCGCACATTGTTGATGGAAGATTCCCTTGTGGATGTAACATTAGCTGCAGATGGGCGGTTTGTACAGGCACATCGCCTTATACTGTCTGTGTGTTCACCATATTTCAAAAAACTATTTTCAACAACACCATGCAGTCATCCAATAGTGGTAATGAAGGATGTTCATTTTAAACAGTTGACTGATATTTTGAGTTTCATGTATCAAGGAGAAGTAAATGTACATCAAGAAGAATTAGCTGATTTTTTGAAGACTGCTGAACTTTTACAAATTAGAGGCCTTGCTGAACAGAATGTTGAAGATGTCAACGTGACAACTTTTAAGCATGCTTCTTCTCAGGTATAAATATAATAAGTTGTGAAATAGAATCTGATCATATGGCTGAGGATCTAATTACAGATACAAAAAAGTGTTCTAATAATCAAAGTAAGGTAAATTGGGGGATGTTCCATTGTGGAAATTTGGTCAATATCTGAAATATCTGCCACAAGATTTTGCTGCTCTTACTTGGTAGTAAGCCAGTAGTTTAGATTTCTAGGAAGATTTCAATCTGCTCCAGGGATACGTGAGGGTGGCATTTGAAAGTGAGAAGTCATCATTCACCCATATTATCTTTAATTATTACATTTTTCTCTAAAATGTCTTACTGTTTAGGAATGAAAATAGCAGATCAAGTATTTCAGTTTTTTGATACAAGTATTATAACAGCATCTTGATAATTCTGTGCTACTGCTACAAGTTGATTCACCATTATCTTAAAACTTAAATTGAAAAAAACTTTTTTTAAAGAATATATACTAAACACACAAAAGTTCAGTTCATCTTTTAATTGAATGCGAAATTTTGAAACCATGTACTTGATAAGCAAGTGTTCTTTAAATTTTAGAAATGGAGTTGATGCTTCAATGTAAACACAATGTGAAAAAAAGAAATTGCAAATGTTGAAAGAATGTTTAGTAAACTAAGTAAGTAATTTTAGTCAAATAAAATTTAAATTATTGACCCAAGTCATTTTGAATCTGCCTGAAATGTGATTTCAATAAATGTTGAGAACCTGATGTTATGTTGATTTATCTGAAATGTGTAAAAATAATGGATGAAAATTATTTTGTATGTATAAATACATACATACAAATATATAAATGAATTCTCTGGTTAATATATATTTGACAGATGAGTATACAATATAGATTTGACAGACGGTCAAGTAGGAAGCTGTTAGCCAATCAGGAACTTCAATTTAAAAAATTGAATTATAATGAGGCTTTCGATTGGATAACTGTATCCCAGGTGATCACTGTCAGATCACTCTTTTTTTAATTGGAGTGTAGTGTGTTTATTATTTTTAATTTATGAATAATCACATGAGTAATTATAAAGGTATTTGGAGAGATTTCAAATAGTGTATGTGTATGTATTATGTGCATAAATTTTCTTGATCCTTCAGCTCCATAGTTCTCACTCAGCCTTGGCCCGTCTTGTTACTCAGTTTCTATAAACTTGAAATAAAAAAGGATGCGAGTGTCATTTTTGTTAAATTAAAATTTTTACCAGAGTAATGATGAATGAATCTCAAGCTCTATAACATAAATAAGAATCGAAGTCGACACATTTCTTGATAGTGTTACAAGGTGATTATAAATAGCAGGGGTTGTTTGTCCCAATAGGTTTGACGTGTATATACTCATTTTTCTTGAAAGTATGAAAATGGCAATTACATTCATTTTCATTTTAATCTTTCAATTATTAACTATGTATATAGAATTAAAAATAAAACATTGCATTTCTCATAGCATTCTGGTCACAGACATGCTATTGCGCTAAGATTTCTGATGATGATGTTGACTGCACTGCACTGCAGCGACATAGATAGGACCTGCCTCTGTACATCGCCACCCCGTGATATAGAGTATCAGGAAAAAGGGTGTAATTAATATGTATGTATGTATGTGGGAGTGGGTGCTTGTGTGTTCTAAATAATAAACACACTGTATGTACATTCGAATATTGTTCCTTTGTTAATCTAGTTCAAGAGATTGATTTTACTAATCAATTTGTTTCAGAGTGCATGCAGCGAGTCCTCTGGAACTCTACCTTCAAACAGTCAGTCTGTGTTAAGTCAGGGAACCCAATCCCATGTAAGACTTAATCGAACTGCCTTTGAGCAGAAGCTGTCTGCCCAAGTGGGATCCAGTGCTAATAGAGTGCCTGCAGCAGCACAGTCAATGTTGCATCAAAGGTCATCTACTTCAAATCTTGCACCCCAGATTTCAATGAAGCAGGGCCCCTCTACGTCAATGTTCATAGGGGTGCAAGTGAAGGAAGAACTACCTGATGCTCCTAGTGAGGTAGATCAGGATATTGATGCACATGAGTACCTGACTGGTGAAAGTGGTGTTGATGGGACTAGTCTCGGTGAGTTTTGCATCTCAAACCATATTGATGAACTTATAACAATGATGTATACAAAGGTGTAAATTTAATCGTTTTTTCCTTTTGTATCCTGTTCAGTTGCAATTACAAAAATTTAAGGGAAGATGTGGGCTCGTTGACTGTTGCTAGAAGTTCTTGGAGATGGCAGTAGAGACGAGGGTCTGGGATTGCCTTGTTGTTGTGGTAGTGTGTGTGTGTGTGTGTTTTGTGATGGCCTTTGTGCAAATCTCTTGGCATCAATGTGCAACGCTTTCGCAAATTCTATTTTTTGCTGAAGTGTAGTATATGGTGCAACTTAAAAGAGTAGTTGAAACCTGCACTTCGTACTGCTTCGGAGAGGGGGATATCCATGTTGGAGGGGACAAGGGGAGTTTAGGGGATTATGAGAAGAACCTTTTGGTGGGGAGGAGTGGTGAGCAATATGTGCAACTTAGTATATACTTCTAAAAAGCAAAGCACAGGGCGGTTTCGCCGGCTAGGCTGCGAGACTCCCATGCGGCAGTGAGAAGAAGTGTGGATCTTTTACACGTTGCACCCAAGAGGATGTTTGGCAGTCATTGAATGGGTGCAAGAATGTGGTTTGATTGCTGCAGGATTTAAGTGTGCTCTGTGTAAGTGTCCTACGAGGTTGGCCTAGCGAAAGAAATTGTGTGGTGGTTGAGTGGAAGTGTAGCAAGAAAGGGGCCACTCCTCATGTGCGTAAGTGTCTGTGCGAAAGGGGGTCATGGTTTGCGGGAAGCAAGTTGAATATGATTCAGGTATTAGTAATGACCTATTTTTGGGTCATAAAACTGACAGTCAAACCACTATAAAAATCAATAAGTTTTATTCAGTGACAGTATCAAAGTTGTTGTTGTTGTTGTTGTTGTTTTTCTTTTTCCCTGCACCTTGAGCTCCAATATACTTGTGTTTTATGCTTGCATTTGTAGATTGTAAATATTTCTGTTTCATGAATTTTATTTGGATGTGAAGGTTTGAATTTGTTGAAGAAACCTTATTATGAAATTATATTATTTTCAGCGCTAGCTCTTTCTTTGTATTGTTGTTTCTAATGCTTGTCTATTCTATCAAATTTTGTCAACCAAGTAAAGTTGAGCTACAGTTCCTTTTGAAATTGTCCAGAAGCAAAGTTGAATTTGATTAAGAATTTGATCAAATGTATCTTCCGAAATGTCTTTGATAGTTTATTTTCAAAAGGTACCTGTAAAAACAAGAGCAAATAACATGGAAGAACATGAAATTGCAGTTGCTGTAGTATTTTTTGAGCGATTTAGATACTAATTGTATTTCTAATATTTAGAATTACTTCATGTAATATAAATATTATTGTATATAGATGCCCCTGATGTTCTTGGAATTGGAGAAGCAGAACCTACTCATGTTGTGGAGAAAAATTTATGTACTGCTCCATCTGGTCAGGATGGTAAGTCTTCATTTTGTGTCTATCCTGTAGTCAATTAGTCATTTTGTAAAATCACTTGGAAGTAGAAAATTATATTGGTTAATTTGTAATTCTTGTATATTTTTTGAGATTACGTGAAAGATTTAATATTGATATTAGTTGGGAAATTTTCTCTATTAATCTAAATATTGGCAAGATCTTTCTGCAGTTTCTTTCAAATGTTCTAAGGAAAAACTTCTTTCTTTCAAGATTTTATCATCTAGTATTATTTCTTGTACATCTACTACTTCTATTAGTATTATTGCCAGTACCATTACCATTATTTCTGCTTCTATTTCTAATATTAGTGAGCATTTCATTGACCTGTCTCCTGAATCATCAGGATTTATTTTTATTACTTCTTACAAGGTTATTGGTGTGAATTTCATATTCCATTTTAAATCATGACTATTTTTTGTTCTATTACATAGTTATAAAGTATATTTGCTCTGATTAGTTTCACATTAAGTTATTGTAGTTCCAAAGTAAGTTGACAAATTATAATAAAAACATTAATTCTGTCTGATGTACCTGCTGTAATCTATTTAAAGTTTCCTGATGGTCAATAAAACCAACATAGACATGACATTACACATTGCATTGCTGAAACACTAACTGAAAAAATCTTTGTGTGTGCCCATTCCTGAACTCAAATTGTGTAGATAGTTCTTGTTATTTACAGAGCTGCTCAATTATTCCATGTAAATACTCAAAGTTTCAAGGAACGACTCTGGAGGTGTATTGTTCTGTAGTTGTTAGTATTTGGTATGTTAGGCAATATCATTAATTCAGTTTTAGCCATAGGCAAGGAGTGTTGCCAATCATTAAACATTGGCGTCAACCTACTCACACTCTTTGTTGAGAAGCTTCAAAATTTTCCATGCATGTAGTCAGTAACTGGTGCTGTTGTCATCTCAATGCTTCAATTCCAGCTTGGACTTCTTTATTCTGGAAGTATGCTCTGTTCGCAATTTATCAGTGTATGGTCTGTTGTTAAAGTATAAATAGTAAATATGCATCCCTTACTTATATTTTTGATTTCTTATTGCTCAACAATGACTTTTCCTCGCTCTTCTAACTTGTGCTCTGTTCTTGCTTATTGCTTTCCTATCTTTTATGTCAGTAGACATGAAACTGTTATGCTTTAACGGTAAATGCAAAATGCCAGGGTCGCACATTTCCAACTTTCTATTGCATTCTTCTCGCTCTTCTCTCTCTCTCTCTCTCTCTCTCTCTCTCTCTCTCTCTCTCTCTCTCTCTCTCTCGTATTAATAGTGTTGATGTTCTTATATTCGTATACATATTTTTTTTCCTATACCTTTCCATTTATCAAATGTTTTAGGGTCTAGTCAGTCGTCCAGATCTTTTTGAAGAACCTGATTTTGAAATACAGTGAACTCTTTTACACATTTCAAGGAACCTATAAAAAAATGATATAAATGGAGGGAAACTCCTTTTGTGCGTGTAATAAATTACCAAACATTTGCAATTCACTTTAATTATTAGTATTAACAAGCAGTAGTGTTTTTGAATTTCTTTTGTTTTCCACTTTAAAATACACGAATTTTAGTATTTTTTAAAAATATTGATGACTGTTTTGCCTTCTTGTGAATTATTTCAGCTTGCTTTTCAACTTCATATACATTATCAAAACTATTAGTCTCCATCTGCTGCAGAAATATATTTTTTTATTGTGTTTATTGTACAAACTACTTCTGCACTGTCACCATCAATATCATTAAAATCACTCACTTTTCACAGTCATTTCCTCCCAGAAGTGAATAAATCTTACTTTGACAATGCACAGTCATTAGTTCTCCATTACAATGGAGGAAGTCTTTAATTTTGTAAACCGTTTTCAACTTCTCCTATGCAGAAATAAGGTAACTATGTTATTTTTCTTCTTCACTTCATCTTCATGCTTAGACTAAAGCTTTTGCAGATAATGGATTGTTTTATATATTTCCATGCCTTTGTAATATGCAATGCATTAATGATAGATATTTTATGTAATTGTGTTCTTCCGTGACTCCATCAAAACGAATAAGCTCTGCCCAACATTTTTTCTGCAGTAGGTCTTGAAAGCATGGATTATGCCTAAATCCATTGGCTGTAGCTTGTTTGTGCAGTTTGTCTGTTAAGAATTCAATTTCTCAAGCAGAACACTGATCAAGAAATAAAATAATTCTTTAGTTCTGTGTTCCTACCTTCTCATCAAGAGCATACATTTATATCTCAAAAGGGTTGGAAGTCATCCAAGCTTTTTTATTGGCCTCTTATATTGTAGACTGGACATAGCACCCGTTTGAACATTCTTGAAGCATTGAGGTTTCTTGGGCTTTCCTACAACGAATGGGCAAAGCTTTTCATTCTTGAAGTGTTGAGGTTTCTTGGGCTTTCCTACAACAAATGGGCAAAGCTTTTCAGAGTGTCGGCATTTGATCCTAACATCACTGCAAGCCTAAGCTTACTGTTTCTGCCCTCATGGCATTTCACCACCTTGGGTGAATACACTTTCTAGAGGTCCATCAGTCTTTTGCTATTCTGAAACAATTTTTTCCGGCTTGGCATTTCCTTCTCCATACGTGAAGTTTCCGACAGAAAGCTTATTTATCACATCCAGGGCTTTTTCATGTAAAAACATGCCACCCACGGGGATGTTTGAAGCACATGCGGTCTGGAACCAGTTCTTCAGAATTTCCTCCAATTCTATATATTTTGAAGAACTGGCATACTTTCTCTTGGAAAAATGTCCACTATAGTTGACACTTCTAATTATTGAGTCCTTGTTTCTTACTATTGTGTTGAGAGTGGATACTTGTAATCCCTAACGTGTTAGGTAACTCAACACATACTCCTTTGTGGACTTCGTCTACACTTCTGGAATTTTTTTAATAGCAATACTCATTCTTTCTTTTAAAATCCATTGCAGGGCAAAATTGACACTATTTCAAATTAAAATTTTCATAAAATAGCACAAACAAACTACAATGTACCCAACATGTTACTAAGAGTATACTAGTCTTCAGTACTAGTCCTGATGCATTAGTGAGGACTACACTGCACTAAAACTTCACTAGAAGAAATAAACTCCAAAGTAGACCGGAATTTGACAAGATAAATCTCATTGCGAAAGAAAAAAATATGAAGAAAATTGGCATTTACAGATTCGTGATGGCTTCAAAAAGTGTAAACTATGAGGAAAATTTAATTTCGAAAGTGTAAAAGCTGGTAGAATTTAACATAATTTAATATATGAAAATTGAAGGGACTAGGAAACATCTGTATAAATTGCAAAAAACATGAATTCTGTGAACGAAAAAGTGAGGTTGTACTTTATTGAATTTTGTTTAATTTTACAACACATTTAGTTTTTCAACTTGATCTTCAGTCTCTAGTCATCAGATGCCTATCTTACCATTCAGTCTCTTCAACATTCTATATGGGGGAGAGACTCTTTGAATTCCTGTAAATCATTGTGGGAAACTTTTTTTTTTTCTTTCTGATTTTCATTTTTGAAAATACCAACTGTGGATCTGTAATATGATTGATGATATTTGTATCAAATGTAGATCTACAAAGACATATTGTTTTGAGTGAATATTAATTATTGAATGTAGACAAGTCAAGATAAATAGTTTCTGGAATACGTTCCTAAGCTAACATTTGTAACCAAACTAATGCTGAGGGATTGAAGTTGAAGTTGAAATTTAAATTTACATTTTTGAAGGTTTTCTTATAACAGATATGAAACCTTAACGTAATTAAAACAAAATTAGCTTCTACAAACAAACAAAATTGCATAAATAGCTCTGTTGTCTCATACTACTTTTGTAATTTTTTAATGTTAACAAAAAAAAGGTAAAATGTGTAACAAATCTTGAAGTAAAATGTAATTATGCAACTCGTATTTAATTGTGATTTTTCATTCACTTTCATAGTTACCATGGAAGAAATGCAGAGATGGTCTCATAATTTTGTTTTTGAAAACAGGATAACTGAATTCTGGAAAAATGGGGTAAACACAGGAAAATCAAAGCCAAGAAAATAGTATACAGGGTGAACACTGACCTTATTTTGGAGTTCTGCAGTCTGCTAAATTTAAGGCAGAGAAAATAGGAAAAATCCCGAAAAATGCAGGGAAAACAGTTTTGGGTGCTGGTGTGCACATGGAAATAGTAAATATGGCTTTCTCAAACCTGTTCATACTAAATAGTTTTACTGTTTGATATACACCAACAAATACCAAATATTATTAGTAATTTGATCAGTGTACCTCTGCCGAAGTGCTGTGCCTGTTCTGAAGCAAGCTAACGTTAAATAGAATTTGATACTGAACTAAAATGTCTTATTGTTCTTTCATTTTCACTTTCATTTTGTGGGATATTGTACTCATTGGAGAGAAATTTCCTTATTTTTTCATTTACTGTTATACATTCTATTGTGTTCTTTTTTCTCTATTTTTTACTGCAATTAATATCTTGAAATTGTGAACACTCCTATTGCAGAATTTAATGAACTATGCGGTACTTTTAGGCATATATTTTCATTCACACCATATGTAATACAATATATTAAAGTCGTGCAAATTTCAAGTAAACCTTAAAGTGAATAAATTATACTTGATTGTTGATTCAAGTCTATGCTTGAATACCTATGCTTTTACTTACATTGAGTTGTTCTATTATGCAGTGGTAATTTGCATGCCTTAAATATTTTATAATTTATTGAATGCTTCTAAGTGGTGTAACAAATGTCACAGGTGCTAGGAAATCACCTGAAAGGAGTCAGAGCAAATCTGACAGGGAGGGAGGAAGCTGTGTTGCTGAGCCACTAAAGAAGACAAGGCATAGAAAGCAAAGGACAATTGCTCTGAATAAGATAAGGCGTTTTCTAGTCACACCAAAGAGGTCAAGGCGAATTGCTTTTGCTCGTAAAATGAAAGGGAAGAAACAAGTTCTTCTCAAGGCTGGTTTGTCTTCTGAAAATGTAGCTGATGTTTCCAAACAGTTGTCTTCTACTAGTAGGAACACTTTGAACACAAAACCTTCTCCACAAAATCCATTGTTGCAAGATCACATTTATGCTGCTCCAGCAACAAGTATGATGGCAGTTTGTGAGGACGATAATAAAGTTGTTCTAGAAGAAATAGAACACAAAGAGGACAATAAGGATATTTCTAAGAAAGAATTTAAAGGTCAAGACCCCAAGAAGTTGATTGCGCTTGAAGATTCCAAGGACAAAATAGATACTATAGTCAAACGTAAAGTAAAAGCGAATGCCACAGGTAAATCAAAAAAGTATCACCCTTTGAGCAATGATGACAAAAAGGATGAAACTACAAATAAAATAAAGAACAAAAAAATTACACCATTGAAGAAAACCAAGAAAGAAAATTTACTTAAAAATGGAAATTCTCCTTTGAGACGGAATAATGTTAATAAAAAGAAAATAATAGTAGTTATAGCAGCAAAAAAGACCAAATCTGCTGTTGCTTTAGCTAGGAAGATTCAGCCTCCGATTCGAAGTAGAACTCTGACTAAGAGACCTGGTGGTATTGAAAGATCAGGAAGTGGTGCAACAATCCATTTGCGATCAAGTGCTCCTCAGTCGAACAATGGTGCTAAGGACTCGACAGGAAGTGCAACGAATGGACAAGCTTGTCGGCATTCGGGCTGCCTGGGGTGCCGTGGTGGGAATTAAGCATGTTGCTCAATAGTAAGGAAGGTTAAAATCCATGGGGAACAAGAGATTGTATAAAGCATTAGTGATTTTCTTTTATATTGGTGCCATTGTCCTCTATGAAGTAAAATATTTTATTTTGCTTTTTGGATGTATTAGGAAATGATCTTTATTTTTGTGCCTAATAATCTTTAGGATATGTTAGTGTGATTTATTTTGAAGAATGTGTATATATAATTAAGTTGTATGAAATGAATGATAATGTTAGATTATTTCTTCAATCTTTACAGAGAAACAAACAATTGTATTTATAATAGTGTAATAAAATAGTGTATTGAGGTTATTTCTGTGAAGGTTTCAATGGAAAGAGCATCTTGAAGGGCTAGTGTTGGGAGGATGTGGATGGATTTTGTTGAACCGTCATTGACTGTAAGTGCTTACTGTGTTTATATTCACTTTTGCTAAATAGTGAGAAGTGAAATATTAAGTTATTTACAATAGTATAGCATACAGCTAATTGATGTGCTTGTTAAGATTTTGTTAATTAAATTCCTCGATAATGGCTTTATTGATATTGGTAAATAAAATGCTTTGCTTCTTCTATGTAGAAGTGTAAGCTTTTCATTTTGTGGTAGCTAAGAGCTTTCTTATGACATTGGCTGCAGTTTACCAAGGGTCTCAAAATTGATTGCCATTTTAATAGATTTACAAAGCATGTAACAATATGTAATTGTAAATAAAGGTATTAACACCCAAATTTTTATTCCTGAAGATTAAACTGTTCTTTCAGCATTGTGAAAAATGGTTGGAAAGGCATAAATTTATTTATCTAACTTATTGTGTAGATAGATATTGAAAGAAAAGGGAAAAATGTCTATTGATGTTTCCACTTCGTTCTGTATTGTTTATTATGTACTGTACTGTTTATGATGTCTCAAGAACAACATTTTTTTCTTATATTGTTTTATGAACCTACCATAATTTCTTCTTTCTTTCAAATGAGAACTGGGTGTAGGTTGCCATGTAGCTGAAATGTGCTAAATTACATTTTTTATTAACATTTCATTCATTCATTCAAAGACAAAATTTGAGAATTCAAGGGGTACAGAAATAAATTTGATATTGTTAGAGACTGTAATGAAAGATAGCAAATATAAAATAACAAACATTTGGTGAGTGGTTGGATACACCACAGTGATTATAATCACACCCTAAAATAACTAGAAGTTGAGACTAGAACTACATTGGAATGAACTTACTATTAAACTAGTGGTGCTCAACAGCGCATAAACTCTGGCATTATTTTTAAGGTTGTGATTTTCAACAAAATGACTGTCATTCTTTTACATGTCCTTCTTTCCATGAAGAAACGTTATATAATTCTGTTTTCAATAATATACTCATTTAAATTTAACTAATGAAACATTTAGTATCTACAATGATGAGCATGAATGAGAGGTGATTTTACATGACATCTTTTTACAAATGAGACACATGCCACCCTTCTTTTAATCTTAAAGTTAATGATTGGCTCGATACAAAATTAAATAAACTAGTAGGCCGCCATGAATACTAATGCTGATTGCAATTTTGTTTTTAGCTTCACTCAGTTTTTTTTGTTCTGCCGCATTTTAGCAAAGCTAATGGTTACCATGGTAGTGGTGGCGGTAGAAGACTAGTGGGGTTGTTGACTGCCGGCTGGGCGGGTCGCCTCGGACAGCTGCAGACGGTATCACGGCCGCGCTCCAACGTCGCCGCACTCTTCCCGCTTGTTCCTCATGCCAGACCCAGGGATGGAAGCCCCGACCACCAGGCACCCACGACTCGCGTCGGCGATGACTAATTGGAAATCATGCAACTCCGAATTCCGCGATCGCGGACGGCCCATGGGCTGAGCCGGCCTCTGGCACGAGAGTGTTACCGCGCACCAATGACTAGCGATGACATGCTAGTGTAGCTCACGGCCAGCGAGAATAATTCCTATTGCCGGAAACTCTGTCTCTTTTGGCGAAATCTCGTCAGTTAATTGTTGGAGCTATGCCTCCCTTCTCGTAAGTGAATTCTGGAGCTCAACCTCCCGTCTCGAAAAATCTTACGTGAATCGGAGCCGAAACTTTTTCCGCGAAAAAGTCTTGAATGCTTGTAAAATCTTGAATGTTTTGGGAGCTCGACCTCCGCGAATTTCCAAAGTGAAGGTTTTGAGTGCTCTCAAGTCATCATGAAACCTCTAGTAACCCCC
>BOPP01000143.1:2350197-2392326 GCA_017312745.1 Gryllus bimaculatus
GGGGGGGGGGGAATCACCTGTCCTGAGTGCTCGGCGGGTGCGCGGTTGCCGACAAAGATCCTCCACTTCAAACGGCGGTGCGGCAAGTCATAAACGACCCTCGTCTCAATAAAGTAGGGATGACAGGCGCGGGATAAGGTACCGCCCTTCCAACGGTCGCTGGCCGCGCTGGATGCCTGCGATTTTATAGATAAACATACGCGATGTTGAATTCGCGGCAGATCGTAACGTTACTATATATTTAAAGTAATATTAATTTCGCTTCCGCAGTAGGGAAAAAGTTATGTAATTTTGCGGAATAAATGGCGAATTTCCGGCAGAAAAACTTATTGCCGGAACCTGTTAACGAGAAAGTGAATAAAAGACGTCTACTAAATGTAGGAGACATCTAACTCGTGTAACCAGTATCAATGTTTTATGAACAACGCTAGCAGCTTAACTTGTCGATTAGCTGATGTCGCCGCTTCTTGAAATTGAAACTGATATTTTATTGGGGGGGGGGGTTATATGTTGCCCCTGGAACATTTTCAATAAACTGCCCCAATTTTTTTAAGTTTTGTCGGATAGCGTAATCGACTTAACAGATATGTTCAGGTCTAATTTTTGTTGATTACCCTAATTTTTCGAAAATTCCGAGAATTACAAACCTTTTCGGTTCTTTCTACAACTAAAATATTAAACAGATATTTTCCCTTAATGCACTCTGTTCCTGAAAGACAGATTTTGAAATAAGGTGACGTTAAATTTTGCGAAAATTTGAGCACGTTTCACGAAAGTTTGTGTGAAATTTAGTCACAGTTTTTATTTAAAGTTAATCTCGGCTAGTATATGAAACGTTAAAGAGAATGGTGCTGGTCTCATGTTCGTTGAAAAATCAGATATTTTGAAAATTGCAAAAAATTAAAAAAATTTTGGCGTCTTCCTCCCACTACAATTGAAGAGCTTAGAACAAGGGCTTATCCCACATTGACCTGGTTATTAGATATTGAGGGTTTTTTTAGAACTTTTATAAAATCACTCGGAAGACGTTTTAAACAGTACACTCGCATATAAGTCCATACTGAATTTAAATAACATTCCACTATAAGAATAGTATTTGAAGTTTTATTTAATCCTAGTAACTAAATTTCACGAAAAATGCGGTATAGCCCCATGTTCTGCTGAGCCTTTCAATTATGAAGATTGTTTTTGTTATGTTATGTTTGTTGTTATGAAGATTGTCATAATGTGTGTTCAAATAATCTTCAAATGTCATGTTCAGTACTACAAAATGTTAGTTTTTGTGTAATAGGTAAACTTTATTTCCTTTAAACAATTTTTTTTTCTTAAGGATGGAATCACATTTTTTAATTTCATTTTGATCATGGACAGCGTAAAGGACGCTGAGAGAACGGCGCAGGTCTCATTTTCGTTAAAATCCCTGATTTTTCGAAAATTGGAAAGTTCAAATTTTTTTCGGCGTCAACTTAATTATTTGGGTGTCTTCCTACAACTACAATTGTGAAGACAAAAAAAGGTGTGTAGTGACAATAAGTAGGTCATCTTAAATTGTCCGAAACATAAGTTTTTTGTATATTTTGGCGTTAAACATAGTCGCCCGCTTCGAATTTATCGCGCTTAGTGAACGTAATTTGAGAAGTGCTTGGAGACAGTTGGATGCTACACATGTTAGAAATTGTATATTTCAAATTTGTTTGTTTCTTACATTCGAGCTTTTGTTACACGTTTACAAATTAATCGGTTAGAAATTATTTAAAACCTATTTGACAATCCACATTTTTTGTTCGTGTTGCGAGGAATGTACGAGGGTCGGTTAGAAAGACATTTCTCTCATTTTTTTCACAAATATTGTTTAGAAGAATCTGAAATTTGCACACAATACATGGTTATTCTACTGGCTCTATTTTTCCACACATTTCCATCGACTTGTAATAGCCTTGCACCAGCGTGAAACAAGGGCGTGTTTGCCTTGCCGGTACTAAGTATTTTCCGTTGCGTGCGTTGTCTTCCCTTCACTTCGGGTCATCTTCAATATTTCCTTCGCGAATAGCTTTATCAGTGGTTCAAACTGATAGAAATCGGAGGGGGCTAAATACGAACTGTGGGAATGGGGAAGCATAGTCAATTTTTGTCTGGGCTTCTCTTGTTGCGACACGTGTGTAGGCGTACGTTTTCGTGCAAGAGCAAGCTTAGCACAATTCTGTCAATGAACTCGCGGGAAAAGCTTCTTTTGGGCATTCAGAGTGTTGATATAAGAATTTAAATTAATGGTACTGCCTTTGGGCATAACATGAACATGAATGATACCATCAATATCCTAAAAGACAGCATGTCAGGCCTTGTCGCTCTGGCGCGATGCTCGGAGCGCGGCGAATCATGGAGATCAAGCTCTTACTCATTTAACCAAACGTCCAACGGTACTCACGGCGACAGCAGAGGAGTCACACTGCACACAAGCGTTTGTGGATGTTCACATCAGCTTCCTTCTCCGCAACGGGGTACTCAATCACAGCTCGCTGTTTGTAACGTACGGTGTCTACAGCCACCATTTTAACAGTTCGTTGAGGAATTGCCATCTGCAGGAAACTCTTGGAAGTTGGTTCACTTACTGCAAATATGAAACTTGAAGGGTTAACAACTGCGTACCAATATTATTGCATGAAGGGGAAAATGTGGGTCATTTCTTTCATATTCTCGATGTATTGATGTATTTTCAAGTAATTCACAAACCTTAAATAAAACTAGCTCAATTAGGTTTTCTCTCTTAAAAATACAATTTGAAGGAAATATGAAAGAAAAATTGAAAAAAATGTAGTAACATTTGAACAAAATTTTATTTAACTTTAATTTTATATTATCACCGTACGCCGCTTTGGGCAACAATGCTGCGATGGATGTTTGATTTTTTTGTTGAACGGCGACAAGATAAGTGAGTTTTATTTCTGTGAATTCCGTCTTATTGTTGAGACTCGGTTTAGCTGTATGCAACGCAGTTTAAATTGTCGAATTTGTTCGTTGATGTTCGCTTCAAAATATTTCGTTTTCGCACTTATTCTTCTATGATTTGTAATGACTTACAAAGAAGCCATGACTAAGGTATGTTAATTCAAATTGCGATAAAAAGTGCTATAACATGCGTTACCATGGGCGAGAAAGTATGCGAGTTTTTGTATCACTAGTTTCTTTAGTCCACTATGTTGACTATACTCTCTACAATATACTTAAATATATAAATAAATCTTAATCTTCGTGCAGGGTCTCATTTGGGTGCTCCATAACGTTTTGTGCAGCTGATTTGTAACTTGTTTCCCTTTTCTTATTCTTTCGATAACTTCAGGTTCGCTTTTACAATTTTTGGTAAATGTTACTCCTATGTACTCCTTTAATAATTCCACCTTATAACGCCAAATTTATGTTTACATTGTTAAGTACATGATATTTAGTTTTAGAGATATTTATTGTTTTGTATTTTCAAACTGCTTCCTCAACGTTAATTGAATTTCATCTTCTCCCAATATCAATTGGTCGTCAGCAAAAGCTAAGTAAAGTTTATCAGTTCCGATTGAAATATCCCATATTCGTCTAAGTTCGCCTCTATCTCTTCAGGGCAGGTGTTACTCGTTGATATATTTGAGGAGTGTGGGAGCGACTGCACATCCTTGTTACAGACCTTTAATTACAGGGTTTTTCAGATAGGTTTCCACTTATCTTGACTAGTGACGAAGCGTGAGGTTAAGTTTTGGATAAGCTGAGTCACGAACGTGTTGTAAACACACATACTACTTAATTGTCAAATATCCAGTATTACGAAGATTGAGATCAGAAGACTACAAATATCCATACAATTTATTAACAGTAATGCAACAATATTCAAACCAAGAATAAGTCTACTGCAGAATTGAAAAAAAATGTAGCTCCCACTGCTTACTTACATTGATGTATACTCCTTGTTTTTAAAAGTTTGCGGCCATCTAACTTTCTTTTTTTTTTTTTTGTAGTCAATTCCAAAGTCTTGGTTTTCGTATGAAAAAATGTCACTCTTCAATCAAAATCTTGCGAAGACTTACCAGAAAGTTTCTTTTCTATTAAAATAACCTAGTTGAGTTTTTTGACGTACAATTATGTAAATGTGTTTTTATTTTCTGAGTTCTCATTGTCTGTGACACTGACACGCTGTTGCATGTCAACGACACTTCACTTGTACACACAAACGCTATTCAATCAACTTACGAAATGAAATTACACTGATCAAATCCTGTGTGATCTTTCCACAACAGAATACTATTGGGGTATTCTCACACTTGCCACGACAGCAACCCACAAATGCTTAACATAAACGTTTTTAAATCGTGTTTCATTAAACGTTAATAT
Source organism: Gryllus bimaculatus (assembly GCA_017312745.1). Taxonomy (NCBI): domain Eukaryota; kingdom Metazoa; phylum Arthropoda; class Insecta; order Orthoptera; family Gryllidae; genus Gryllus; species Gryllus bimaculatus. Next base: position 2,354,569 of record BOPP01000143.1, read on the forward strand.
TGTGCAAAATGTGTGAGAAAAAAGTGAACATTCTCAATATGTAATCAACTTTATAATGCTCTCCAATAACTGGACGAATTCAGTAAATCGAAAATCTTGTCCATGGTATTCAAAAACTTAACAATTTCTTCCGAGTGTTGAAAATACTTCAACTTCATTACTTTATCACAATAGTCTATGGGGTCTACAACTGATCTGCTCAGGGATATGCACAGCTAATCGAACACACATTTTGTGTATAGTCCAAAATATGTTTCGATGTTAGCTAAATGCAAACCCTCAGCACTCTTGAAGGTTGAAGAGGGCCTCTATATATGCTCTGGAGCCTTCTTTTGTGTATATAACACCCTTTTCTGTTAATTGCGGACAAGTTATATCATAAGGCAACCATCTAACAATACAGCCACATTTATTGGAGGCTAGAGGGTGAGGAAATTAGATGAACTTGTCTACTTGACTCACATTTACTCCCAAACTTTGTGTCATACTCTGGTTGTTGTTTACTTCATCAAATGTTATTGCTGCTGCAGTAAGACCAATTTCGTGCTCGTAGCCACTGAAAAAGACTTTTCCTTACCCGACAAAGAACCTATAAAAAATAACCACAATGAATCTTCCAACAGACATTCACAGCAGTACACATCACACAAATCATTTTCGCTGTTGGCAAACTATCACAGTTCGTATCTGTTTCCGGGTCCACATAACCTACAATTCACTAGCAAACCAACAACCAGCCAGTTCAACATGTTCTTTTAGACATGTGTCATCAGTTGAGAGGCATACATGTTAACTTGCACCTTTTTTAGTTGTTCTTGTGCTTTTATTTGAATAGATTTTAAATATTTCACACTGAATGCTGGCTCAAATCAATTTTAAAGTATTAAGAACGTAGACTTGGACTGGGAAGAGCATTATTGAGTTTTCCCTTAACATATTCTGTAGGGGGAAAATAGTGTAATGTCGCGGCAAATGAGCTCAATCTTTCATCATAAGCATGTTTAAGCACTTAAGTGTCTGAATTCTTGCTGGCTTGATCTATCAAAGAACACATCTGATGGCAAACTATTTTTTTTTTTTTTAACGCCAGCATTACACTCCCGAAGCAACTTCTCTTGCACAAGTGTCAATGATCGGTCTTTCTTTTTTCCCTGGCGTCTCTCTTTCTGCTGTAACACTTCTATTTTCTTCTTAGCACTACACAGTTTTTCATTTGATTTATTAAGATCGTCTATTAATTTTCTCTTGTGTAGAGATACTTCTGGGCGGTGAGGAGCACTATATGATCAAGCCTGATAATCACTGTTGAGGCCACTCAATTGCAGACAATCGCCTGTTTTGTTTTCTGATGATTTTCTTCGTTCCAGTTGTTTTCGTGGTATCTTTACATTTTTTTAAGATGTGGAGGATGCGCTGGAACAATGTTCGGACAGCTCCTTTGTCTTTGTTCTGGCTGGTTAAGTCAATATCATGTGGATGAAAAGCACAAGTATTTTTCATCGCGATGGAAGTGATTCAGAAATCGACAAAACACAGGGGAAATAAGAAAAGGCTCATGCATTTAATACATACAGCGTAGGCGGCGAACGAATCTGTAGTGACAAAAGATGACGACGAGTGCATGATTGTGACTTCACCAGCGCCAATGTTACGAGATAGGACGTTGCCAGTCTAGTACTATATGTCTATGATATTCTGACATCTTGAAATTTTAGCATTGTGTTTTGGCTGCTAATCACATGGTCAATAATTGGCTATAGATGAAGAGTAGGTTAATTCCAGGTAAGTTTATGGATATTTCTATGTTGATAGAGTCCATTCCAAATTTTTAGGAAATATTGTTGGCAGATGTCAATTAACCGTTCCCCGTTATGGTACCTCTCCCCGTTCCATCAATAGTTTGTACCGTTCTTTGACTAAATAAATAAAATATTTACATGATTTTCTCCACAAGATCGTACAGTTACATCACATATTTTCGAATCAAACCAAGCATTTTAAAATTCCCAGCAAGATTGTTTCCTTTTGATTATTGTTGTCCAAAATTTGGCCCAATAGTTCGTGTTCATCCTGAATGGGAATGGTCAGATCATTTGATGGTGCAAATATACACAAATGAATATAATATATCCTTTCATAACAAGCTATACTTTAATAATTCTTTCTTTTAGAGCCTCCCAACCATGATATTTCTTGCCAATTAACAACAAAATGGAAACACGTTTTAGCTGTTTTATTTATATCTACTCCGCTGTGCAAAATCCGTCTAAATATTCGGTATTTTTTGCTTCATTAAGAGTTACAATATCCATATCAGTCTTTTCACTTTCTGCATGTCTTCGACCTTTTTAGTTCTCAGCCCTTGAACATTCCATGTACCAATATTCACTGTTCGTTTTCTTTTACCCAGTTGTCAAACGAGTGAAAGGCTTCTATTGCTAGGTTCGGAAGCGGTGAGGCATTTTTCTGGGAGCAGGGGTGCTGGCCCTACATCCCAAGCCCCAACCTGGAGGGCCAGGATTACTTTCGGGATTTTCTCCCTTCGGAGGATTGTCTCCTCTGTCTACGAGCCCTCCGTCCCCGAACCACTCTTTAGGGAGATTTTAATTCCCAAGGTAGTGATCTACCCCAAAACCACTGTTAGTTTATCCGCCATCCAATTGCGAAGCTGTTGGCGGTCAGGGAATAGCGTACCCACCCTACCAGGAAAAAATGAAGTGGAAATAGATAGCAATACAGACAAGTTGAGTAATAGCGGGAAACAATGTGAAGTTCAGATACACGAAAACTATTCAAATTTTCGCAAAATTGTATAAGACCTTAATTCAAGATATGTCTACGGAACGAATTTCAATAAGAAAAAACAACACTTATCAATATTATACTTATAATACTTATTATATTATACTACGAAAAAATTGCACTTTTGGATATGTTAGAGGAAGTAATTGATTATATATAGTAACAGGATTTATCCACTTTTTCGTTATCAGGACCCGTCAATAAGTTTTGCCGAAAATACGTTTTCTGGCGAACGGTTACATAACTATTCTTACGAAGTAAGTGCGAGAGGAAAAACAAAATGAGTTTATTAAGAAACGCGTAAAAACGAAAGAAATGGCTATCACAGGAAATCGTTCTAGCGTGTCTCCCAGGGAAAAACCATAATAAAGTACCATTAATTATTAGTGGGCCCTCGGTGGCTTATCCGTTAGCATACTAGCTTTCTACGGTGCGACTCCAGGTTCGATTCCCGGTCTGGGCCAAAATTGTACGCTTTCCTTGCGATGTGCCAGGATCTGTTGCTGTGTGACGATGAGAAATACAGGGTAGGGATGGCTATGTGCTAACCACACGTACCCAATAACCGATGGCTGAAAGGCCGAGATGCTGCTGGTATGCCTTAGTTCGTAAAGCCCGCTATACACGGTCATTTTTGCATAATTTTTTCATTTTTCTGTACAGAAAGTGGATGGAAAAAGGATGTGCGTTTGTTTCGGTACCGAAACTGGATGAACGTGATTCCGATGTTTTACACGATCATTTCTTCTCTGTATGCAATCGTTATGAAAATACTTCCTCCACACGCCGCAAAAAGCGCTGGAAGTTAAACAGTTGAACATCGCACGTACGTAAACAATTGCAATACGCGGGAAGAATGATGAGATGGTTACGTATTCGCAGTGAAGGTGGTAGATAGTCGTGTGAAGTATTGTGATTTTTGAGTTGGAAATGGAAAGGAAAGCAGTGACACTCAACCTCACGAAATCGCAACCAAAACAGCACAAAACGCTCTAACGTTCGAATAACTCTCCAGGGCACGGAATCGAAGAAAGTTCCATAGAGTAACACCAGGAGCGCCATAGTCAAACTGGATGCAATTTGTACGGAAAAATGAAGCATGCTTCATTTTTACGTACAAATTGCATCCAGTCTGATCAGTAACTTGTCTGTACCGACGAGAAATGATGCAAAAATGACTGTGTAAAGCGGGCTTAAAGAGCTGTTATGCCAAAGTACATACATACAATATATATTAGTGGGCTTCAAGAAATGGAAATGACGCATTTCTCCTCTGCCTTTTTTCGCTGTTGTAAGAATACAGGTATGTTTTATAGCTGGGGTCCGCTGTTGTAAAATATCTGGTGAGACGGTGGTGTTGAGCAGATTAGTACTATAAGAACCACATCAAATATATTTGGTGCTTGGATGAGTGTTGTTACGAGCGATTCACACTAGCATTACGGGAGGGGGGGAGTCAGAAGCTCTCCGCTGATTGTTTTTATTTCAATTTTTATGGGGTAGATTTATTATTAAATATGCGTGGGATATTTAATAAATGTGGGAACTTGGTAGCAGAATATCTTAACTTTACAGTCATTAAGCCTACACATGGACCATCAATAAAATACTTTACAAAAATAATGTATTATTTCACCACGCAAGCCTTTAGAACACTCAATTTCCCTTCACTTCTTACTGCACATAAACAAAGAAATTCTATAGAAAATACTAGTAATTTAAGGACATGTAAATATCAGGAGTTTACAGATTTTTCGTTATTTAAGGTCGCATCAACATCTAGATCATTAGCGACCACTAGCTTTAACGTTAACTATGAAGGTGAGGTGAAAGGACGAACACAAATACCCGTACAACCATGTCCGAGGCGGAACCCACGATCCTTCAGTCCGAGATCGCTACGACACTGCTGCCTTAAGGATCTCGGCCATCCTGACGACAATACACAGTTTTATTAACGTAAAAAAAACTCAAGAACTGAGTGGCATACTAATGGAAGAAGTGTATTCTGTGCAAGTTTTTTTTTAGTTCTAGGAAATCTCTACCATGACTCATACATAATAAGTTTAATTATGAATGTAGGCAGCAGCGAGCGTTTTTGGCAAGAATTGATAATATTCGCTCTCGTGTAAGGGCCCATAAGGGATAACAGCCCAAATCAGCTACAGATCATTATCCCTTATCGGGCCCTTCGTTATGGAAATACGTACTGCCGCGAGAAAATGGGGAACGAATTTTTTGATGTATTTCCTACTGGCTTCGAGAGAAAGGGCAAGGTAAAGGTACATTTACGGCCCGGCGCAAAACAAGAGGCCATCTTAGCAATTTCCCAAGAGATCAGAAGAACTGGATAAAAAACCTGATCGAGATGTGCTATAGCCATACTTGTTACAAGATACATACTTGATACTTGTTATAGGCATATTTAGTCTTCTTGAGTTATACAGTACAGTTCGTACAAATGGTAAATAATACATTATATTTCATTGTTAAAATCAATATTATTTTCCTTTTTGATTATTAAAGTATCTAATCGAAGGGCTCAGTAGAACAAGGGGCTACCCAAACTTTTTTGTGAAATTGAGTTATTAGCATTATACAAAACTTATATTATTTGTTTTAGTGTAATGTTATTTAAATCCAGTATGGACTTATAAGCAAGTGTACTGTGTTTAAAAGTTTAAAAATTTATTGAGTTATATGAGGCTAGTTCAGATAAAACCGTAATTTCCTCCGAACTATGCCTATGTAGGATAGCCCCTTGTTATACAGAGCCCTTCAATAGTATAGAGGCGTTTGGCAGCAGAAATGATTTTACTTGGCGTTTCAACTTGGGTATCAAATTAATCTTTTAATGTCTCCTGGCGATGTGTTGTAAATTTTCAAGATGATTACTATGTCGAGTAAAACCTATTTTATTTTTAAATTTATTCAAACTTGAAGAAAGATTTCAAAAATTGTCGCAGGCATTGTGTTCCAGTTTGTTTAATAGTTTGGTTCGCGATTGAAAATTTCCTAAATTTTCTGTATTTTCTAAATTTTGTGCATATGATCCGTTCTGATGTACATCAATAGGTTTTCGATGAAAATACTTCCAAGTTAGATAGCCTGTATACGCTTTAGTCGCAACTTAATTCACCCTTTTTCGAGTGACTCCCATGCTCCTCTATTTTAGTATCCCTGAAAGTTAATTTTGATGTTATGCTTTTTCTAGACTACGATATTCCGTTCGGTTTCCAACATAACTCGCCGTATTCTAACATGGCTATTAGTAACATGTATGCAACTTCTTTGGCTCGCACGATACTCTTCTTCTGTATCAGCACAACAAAATGTAATGATCTCCAGGCTTTCCCCACAACGAAATGTACTTGATGTTCTCCAGCTCACTCCACTAACTAATTGTATACCTAAATATTTCCAAAAGATTACTCGAGGTACGATAGGTCCGCATACCCAGGTTCGGCGCTAGGTTATTTTGCGCCCCTGGCAAAAGATGTTTACACTCCCCCATATAATATAATAATTATAATAATGCGCACTTCAGGTCACAAAATAATTGATTCAGAAAACTAATGAACACATCTACTTATTATTATTGATCAGAATATCAACATTAAGCCAATAATGATAAAACTGAAATGAATTCGCTAATTATTGCAACAATAATAAATTATGCATATCGAAGTTTACTTCTTACAAAATGAATGATTATTTTATTAATAATACGATCAGTACCAATATGCCAAAATAAAATATTTGTTATAAAAAAGTATCAACATTGCGCCCCCCGGCGCCCTAAGCGATTGCCTAGTTAGCCGATAGGTTGCGCCGGCTCTGGGTATTACCTTGTTAAATTTCTATGCAATCTCAAATTAGACCTCCAAACATTAATGTCGTTACAACTTGAACTGTTGATTGAATTTTTATTGTATTTAATGTCAGAAACAGTGAAGAAATGTGTGTGACGCGCTACGGGAAGAAGTATATTCTGTGCACGTTTTCTTAATTCTGGGATCCCTACTCTAAGCTACGCATAAGTTGAATTCTGAATACAGAAATAAATGACGGTCTTAACAAGAATTGATAAGAAAATATTCACTCCGATGTAATATATTTTCAAGGTCAAATCAGCTATAGATTTGGGCTCTTATCCCTCATGATCTTCGTGAAAGAATATACTTCCAGCCGCGACAACACGGAGAAGGAGAATTTGAATAACTATAGTTCACACAACTCTAAAAGACCTTCATAGAAAGTGAAGTTCCATTTATGTCCAGAAGCAAAACAAAGGGCCAACTTAGCATTCGGTCTAAGTATCAGGGAATCTGGACGAAAACCGTGATTGAGGTCGGGGTCATTGACCCAGAAGCTGAGATAAGAATGCTTGTTACAAGTTTTTAGAATTACAGTCTAAATGGAAAATAATACCTACATTAAAGATCAATGTTAAAATTAATATTTTTTTCCTTTTTGATGTTCGGTATATCCTCTAATTGTATAGAAAGAGTTATGCAGCAGAAAATATTTTATTTGGGATTTAAACTTTTCTACCGATGTAAATTGTTTAATGTCATCTGGCAAAGTGTTGTAAAAGAATGTACATATATTGTATGTGCATTTTTTGTAGTGAGCTGTTTATACTGTCTCCCGATGAATATGATTACTACGTCGAGTGCGATAGTTATAGACTTCGGGGTTTGAAACTTTAAGTCACACTGACACATTAAATTATACACGTATGAGTAGTTTATTAAAAGTAAAGCAAAATTGTTCATCAAGTACATGCTGCAAGAGTAATGCGACGCGGTTTACAATACTATTGATACAAACGATAAATATTTTTTTATTCAATTCTGTCACTTCATTTTCACACTTGCTTTTCTCTTAAAAAAAATTAAAGAAATTCTTGGAAAGCCCAAGGGATTATGACATCACGTAAAAACAAACGAATTCTTTCATTTCTAAGTATCATAACGTATCTCACGATTTCCTCCTCTACTTTAAAAAATAAAGTTGTTCAGAAAAGTCATAAGGCAGGCTAAAATCATGAAACATGATCAGGATATTTTGAACTCAAATAATAAAACAAAAGCTATGTGGAATATAGTAAAAAAATCGACCAAATTAACTAGAAACCTTGTAGAGAATGTTGTTTTAAAAAATAACGATAGAAATGTGAACGATCCGGCAACAGTGGCTAATCTCTTTAACCAATCCTTTTCGGGAATTGCTGCTCGGGAATTGAACCACAAAATTCAACATGAGACGTTTCCTCAAAAATTTTAGACACGATGTTTGTTTCCGAGACTTCTGCCAATGAAATTCTCAATATAATCAGTAGACTGAAAAATAAATATTCGGCCGGATTAGATGAGTTTTCGGATTGTTTGTTAAAGACTTGTACGCCCATCATTATTCACCCGTTAACTCACTTATTTAATGTATCCTTATGCACAGGAATTTGCCCAGATATTTAAAATACCTAAGATTAAGCCGCTTTTCCAAAAAGGCAACAAAAATGAAATTCAAAATTATCGGCCAATTTCTCTTTTGTCGGTTTTTAAAAAAATAGTAGAGAGACTTTTTTACGTACGAATGGAAACCTTTCTTAGTAAACAACACGCGTTTTCAGATTACTAACATGGGTTTCAAAAATCAACATCTACGGAAACAGCCATATTTTCTTTTCTTAAAGATGTCACCTCATCCATGGATCAAAACGAAGCACTTATTGAAGTATTTTTAGATCTTTCAAAAGCTTTTGACGTCATTAATCATAACATTTTACTTTCAAAATTACCTTCGTATGGTTTTCGTGGTATTGCAACGACCTCATAGTAGAAATACTTTACTGGAATAATGGAACATTATGTACACACCTTTCCGATTCTTTGCCAATTGCATATGGAGTCCCGCAGGGGTCGATTTCAGGCCCTATTCTCTTCACGACACGCCCTCGAAGATCAGAAACGGAAGAACAGTTCTCTTTGCGAATGACACGAATATTCTTTGCAATAAAAAAACCGTAAATAGTACAATATCAGATATTTCAAATTGATTCCGTAATAAGAAATTAATAGTAAATGAAAATAAAACGGTTTTAATGCTGCTTTCCATTTCAAATAAACAGCTCTGTACTCCATTGAAAATAAACGGTGTCCCATTGACTGATGTTATGGTAACACAAATTGTTTAGATCTTTCAATTCAGTCAAATCTTAAATGGCACGTCCATTTAAATGAATTGAACACAAAATTAAGTTCTTTACGTTACGCTTTCGGAATTCTTTTAAATGCAGTCATCCTCCATACTACTCGTGTATATTTCGCGAATGTTCATTCCCGCTTGAGATATGGCATAATATTCTGGGGAAATACATCTTATAGCTCCCAGACATTTAGATTACAAAAACGAATTGTACGAATAATAAGCAAATCCCACCCACGTGACCCTTGTAAGCATCTCTTTATTAATCTAGGTATCTTACCATTACCTTGTCTCTTGATATATGAATCAATGGTTTGGTTAAAAATGACTTACTTAAGGGCGGACTTATATTTTCAACCGCTGATATCTATAACTACAACACTCTACGTAGTAATCATATTTATCAAGAGACCGTATCAACAGCTCACTACAAAAAATCCACACACAGTACATGTACACTTTTGGAAACAAAAAGTTGTGGACCGTGAAAAACAGGACGCATTTTCTTTGAACTCCCTGAATATTCGAAAACTGCAAAAGTTGGATTTTTTTCGATGTCTTCCTACAGATGCAACTAACAAGAAAATATTTTGTCTTCATGAAATTGTCATGAAGACACGTCATGTTCAATTGTTCGAAAACGAGTAGCTTATGCGTGAAACAAGCAATTTTAAAACATGTTTAACAATTATTTTTTTCAAAAACGTCTGCGATGTTTTTCTTTAAATTCTTTCGTCGCATTTAGTATAGAACGGTAAAGAAAGTAGTGCTAGTACCATTGTAGGCAAACTCTGTACTTTTGAAAATCGCAAACAAAAAAAATTAACATTGAAAAAGTATAATATTGATGATAGTTTTTTTTTGTTAAATGGAATCTGTTCGGGAAACATGTGCATTAAAAATAATGAGACATGTAGTTCCAATTCTTCGAAAGTGAAAATTTGAATGTCTGCGCTTCGTTTGAGTTGTTAGCTTGCTAAGCAATGCAACGCCGAGACGCGGCAGTTTGAAATTCTTAGAGTTGCCTCATCGTTGGTTGCTCGGGGAGGATGGAACGATGAGGCCGCTTTATTTATTTAATCTTTAGTTAAAATCAAAGTTCAAAGTTCATTAAGTGGTACATTCAACATAGTAATGAAGAATATAATACTAATCATCGTACATACCAGTGGCGTCTCCTCATTCTGGACCAATAGCGCTGGCAGTGAAGGGAAGTGCTAAGCCAACCACTTCTCCTTTCGAGTTAATATTTGGAATAAAAATGAATTATATAAACAAAAACCTAATGTATTTTAATTTATAATATTAGAAGAATGAGGGAAAGCTAGTCGCAAAATAACAACAATGAGGGTGTTGTAGTTTCTGATGCAAAGATTGGAATAATACAATTTAAACTATACATGCTCGACGTTTTTCCTATTCCTCGGCTGTCGTTTTCAATTCCAATAACTCGTTTCTTTTATTCATACGATAGGAAGGAAAAGCAATTATTTCAAAACGTGTCCCCCTTTTTCACTGTCCATATCAAACAACACTAATTTCATGAATATCGCTGGAGGTCGCAACGCGCAACTGAGAAAGTGACTACCACCGACGCACGCTCACTGTAGCAGGCCGCTTCTTGGTTGAGAGGGAGGGCGTCGCGCGCATGCGCTGTCGGTCCGTCCTGAAGGCCTTGGACACATTCGCCAGCGGCCTCAGCTGCAAGACGCGCTGGTGCCGATCTATGACGGCGAGCGCACCGAACACCGAGTAAATAAAATTAAATAAAAGAAAACCTACTTGATCTCAAAGGGGGGAAATTATTTTTTTAATTCCTTGGGCGTTGTCACACGACTTGCATACCCAAAGAAAACGCATACTATATGATCTGCAATCCCCTTAAGTGGCCTAAGTGTTCGTAACATTTATTGTGAGTCACCTGTACAAACGAAACCTCAATCACGACATAATCCTAGCTGCTAGTAAACTGCCATCTTTCAAGGCTCCTACAGACCGGCGCGGAAGAACTATGCGGATAGGCCGCCGTAGTAGTTTCGCATCACGTGTTGCCTTATGAGCGCGTTCAGACCTGCGCGGCGGGCGAGCGTCGCGGCAGTGTTTTACAATGCGAATTTCGGAACGCGTTTCGATTGCTGCCGCTCGAATTTCGTGTAAGCCCGCCTGCCTTCGAGAGTCATCGCTGCCCCCTGGATTCAATTCCTTTGCCTTGTCTATCGCGTGAGGAAAACTGTCACCAAACGCTGAGACATAATTGACGCTGCGGTGTGAACGGTCCGGCGGATTCCGCGCCGATCTGAGAGCCTGTTCTGAAACCGGCGGGGGCCGGTGGGCGTGTGCCCGTAGGGTCGTCGGCGGCGGGGCGCGCTCGCGCGGCTGCGGCGGCGTCGGGCGCGCCGTGGGGGGCGTCGGCGGACGCGTCGGGGCTGTCGCCGCGCTGCTTCTTCCTGGACGCGTCTGCGAGCGGCGGAGCCGGGGGCGCGGCGCTGCTGGCGCTGGGCGGCCACCTGTTCCGGCTGGCGCGGCGGCGCGGCGCGCGCGAGTACTGGCGGTGCGCGCTGGCGCAGCGCAGCGGCTGCCGCGGCTACGCCCGCACCGAGGCGCGCGTGCTGCCGCCGCGCCTGCTGCCCGCCGCGCTCTCGCACAACCACCCGCCGCTGGCGCGCGTGCCTCCGCGCCTGCGCGCCGCCCTCGACGCCGCTGCCGGCGAGGGACCGGCGGGGACCGGATGCAAGGAGGAATAATGACGCAACGCCTGGAACTATCGCCCGAATAATGTAGTGCCAGTAAAGTCTCTCCGCAGTGGCTGTTGAGAGTGCGAGCAACAGAAATTGTGTTGGTAGCACGAATTACCACTTGCAACAATAAAAAAAGGCAAATCGCGTACTCACAACAATAATAATAGATGCTGTAAGTGTTGTCTCCTTCACTTGTTTCTCAGTGGAAAGGTCGCTTCGAACATAAATGCAACTTTTAATAGGAGCCCGTACTTCGGTGCAATGCGGAGATACTTTCCTGGCGCGCTGTATTTGTGTCCGCTTGACAACCAGGGATGAGGTAAAGGGTGTTGCCGTTTACTCGATAGGCAGGCACGTGGTCGCGGGGTCGTTTTTGCATTAGATCACGATTTAGTCATGCAAGCCCTACTCATTGTATCAATAGTAGAATTACGAATGATAGTAATGACTTGTTTATTTCATGAAGTATTTTTGCGAAGTTGCTTACACTTAACCCGCTAATGAAGAGAATAACGAAACAATTTAACACACACGCGCATAGCAGGTGAAAAGTAAGGACAGTGAGTCGCATTTTTAAAAGGAGAACGTATAATTAAACAAGTAATGACTCTCTTCAATTTTAAGTAGGTTTATGCTGTAAGATTGATTTTTTTTAATAAGCATCGGCAACTTCACAATGATATCACAATTTGAAGCTTCTGATTGGATAATGAAACCCCCCTCTCCTCTGTCAGCCGTTTGCTGTCAAGTAGACAAATTTATTCGGACAATACGGAGAGATAGTGTGAACAATTAACAGCTCGGTCGCCACATTTTATAAAACCGGAAAAAGTGAGGCTCTGGAAAAGTCAGGGGAAAATATGTAAGAAGTCAGGGAAAATTTGGAATGGTTATAAAACGATATTTTTCATAAAGTACCGCATTGTTTTTTGTTCCATTGCTTTTCGTTGATTTTTTTTATTTTTTTACTTTATCTCGGCAAAATCAGAGAGCTCACAAATTATTTTTAGACTTGCTTTAATATTTTCTGCAAATACTGTGAGATACTCTTTAAATCTTATCAATGAAAAAATTTAAAATGCTCTTGAAAAGTCAGGGAAGTTTGAATCAGGAAATGAGTGGCCTGCCTGAACAGTGACCACATGACCAGTTAACTTCTCACGGGTTTGGTATCTCTGTTAAGACGTTACAGAGCGTGGGTCAGGGTAAGAGCATGGTCCAAGCCTTGGATCCTTGTGAAATCAAATATTTGCACGCCATGCCAAACCATATTAGTTAGTTCCTGCACAAGGTGAAGCACTATATCGCATGCATATGACCCTCTTTTGATCCTCTGTACGAACTCTTACTTTACGTAAGAGTGATGGCGGAAAACTCTACTAAGCCATATCGTGTAATCACGTGACTCGTATATCCTGTACAAGAAACAAACATCTTAAGTGGAATATGTTCCCGGTGACGGAGTCTGCTCCAAACTCTATATCCTCATGATGCATCAGTCAGTTTTATTTGAACAAATTGGAATTTGAGGATGCCGCATTAGGGAAATTGTGATGATGGAAGTTGCTCCGAGTTGTCTCGGCAGAGTGGACTGCTACGAGTACTAAATCCTCCTGATCGCATATTTTCTTGGTTTTATGTAGTTAATTTCACATGTTTTTACTTACGCAAGTGGTTCTTCAAAATTAACTCACACTTCCAATCTCACGCTTATAAGTAACATTCACTACAAAACCTGATAAGTTGGTCGGATTATCGTTTTTTGATATTTCTCTAGCTTAACATTACTTATCACGCATACGCGCAGGTTAGTTAGTGTATACTATATCTTGTTTCATTGCACGCAAAAACAATAACATAGTTTGGAGTTCGTCATAGATGATTGATAGTTTGAATATTCAACTCTTGCCAATCAATTCTTGCCAAAAATGCTCATTTTCATCTATATTCAGAATTCAACTTGTGTATTGGTTAGGGTAGGGATATCAGAAAACAGAATACCCTTCTCCCCAAAGGACGTCTCGCACAGTTTTTAAGTAAAATAGTCAATTGTAGATAATTTATAGTATATTTAATCAAGTGATTATTCTGAAACCCATTCTTGCGAAACTAATATTTGGTGCGTAGTCATTTATTGTTTGTTTTTATAATCAAGTTACTCGTGTGGCATTTTCCATGATGGGTTATGTCACATTTTACGTTGGCGCTTGACGGGTACACAAAATATCTTTGGCTGGCGAATGTGACCCGCCAAACATGCATTGAGAGGTTCCTACAAATCAGGGGAAATATAAGTGCAAGTTAGTATAACAAATTTCCATATGTTAATTGGCAAAAGTGACTCTCTACATTCCTAGAAGTTTGCAACATTTATTCTGAGAGACTGAAAAGATGTACCACTACCGATAGTTAATTACGACGTAAAAAGTTATCTGAGATAGAGTTAAAGAAATTTCGCAGTCTCCGTCCATTTTTTTTCTTTACATGAGGCATCCAAAAAGTAAGTTCTCTGCGTCGTCAACAAAAAGAAAACACAATACATGCAAATATGCGAGGTCATATTAATTGTTGTGAAAACAATACAACACATTCTTTAACATAATCCCCACCACAATTGAGACATTTGTCACAACGTGGACTACATTTATGTCACTGTGTCGTAAAAGTCTGTTGCCTGGTACTTGTGCTTGATAGTTACGTGATACGCGTAATGCTGACCATCGTAATTTCTTGAGGTAAGAAAAGATGAAAATGTCTGAGGGGCGAGATTGTATTAGGATAGATGATCAAACGCCTCCCTGCGGAAGTGCTGCAGAATATCTGTGTGAGCCGAACCGTGTGTGGGTGATCGAACGGCCATCCACCCTGTAGTCTTGATATCGCTGCCCAGTTATTTCCATAATTTCCTTCACTTCAAAATATTCCTGTCCGGACAGCATTACGCGAATCAGGCACCTCAGTCAAACTCTGGAACCTATCTCATGCGGCAGATTTCTACGATTCAGAGATCCAAATGTTGATCCCATGCTAAGACAAAATATGTCTCGTTTCTGTTGGTCATTATGTGAAAAAATATTGCAACATTTGCTGTGTATGCTACGATAAAGTTTTTCCATTACATTGTGTTTTATTTTTATTGGCGACCGAATTTACTTTCTTCATGCGGTTCGTACCAAGGCAGAAAAAGAGTGCTTTATATGTATTTTAGGGCGCATTTCATGTAGTCAAATACTTTTGGCGTGGATTTTTATTGGCGTAGTCGTAATGTATTTAAGACAATTATTCTACCGGGAATTAGAGCTTTGTCTTTCAACTTTTAAAAGAAACTATAAAATATCCCAATTGTCACACGTCGAACGCCTGACTGGATGCAACCCGTCCGACATGACTGACGTGCGGGAGGGCGTAGCTTCTGCTCTAATAGGGTCATGTGTGATATTCCAATATCCAGTCATGTTTGAAAGGTTTTCATGTTTTTCATCTTTCAATATGCATTTCAAAAACTAAAGTTTATATTGTTATTCACGTAGAGTTTGGAATTATTCTATTTACACTTCATTTTTATTTTGGTATTGATCAACATGAGTTCGGTAACATTGATGTAAATTGTTGTTCCATATTGCATTTTAAGCGCTGAAACCAGATATATATGTGAAAATCTTCCACCACATCCTAATTTTTTTAAAATTTGGAAGTTGGAAAACTGAAAACGTCTAAACAAGCTATAACTGTAAGCTTTAGCAGTTAATCTGTGTTTATTTCATTATTCGTTTTACGCTCTTTGAATGGCGTTGATTTGAAGTTGAAAATGGAAAACTTACGTCGTGCGTGTGTCCATTCTTAAAACTTCTGTTATGTCTGTGTACAATTAGTTGAGAAGTCACAGAGCTAAATGTGTATTCATGTTAGACTCGTAAGCAGCTATGGCATAAATTGCTTAAATGAATAACGTGAAATATTTCAAATGTTTGAAGCGTGTAATTAGACTTTAAGTAAGTATTTGTCACCTATATGTACTGTTAACTGACATAAGTATAAAATGTGTTAGTAACTCAATTGTCTCCAGAGTTTAGGACAATTATTCTACTGGAGATAGGAGTTTTGATAGATGCACTAATATAGAAGTATGCACATTATTCAGCAGCGATATCAGCGATTCATATTACTAAAACGCGATAATACAGACGTGTTCAAATATTAGACTAAAGATTTTTTCGTAAAATATTTGCATTTATTACATGTTTACATTAGTGTACAGTATATACACTATCTGTACATGTATCTGTACATACATGTTACAGACATACATTTAATATTTACTGTTAGCGTGCGTGATCAACGACTTAATCCTGTTTGGCATAATATTTACAAACTTTTTACCTTCACCCTTTTAATTTCATCGGCTCAGTACCAAATCTCCTCTAGTTTGCCCACGACTTACATATTTCCTTATTTTTCCCTTAGTAATCCCCATACATTTTCTATGAGGTTAGGATAAAAAATATTCAGTGGCCATGGTAACAATTTAAATTGCTTTTCTCCCAAATTCTTAAAGACGCTTTTGTCTTTGTGACACTGTGCTTCATCGTGCATAAAAATGCCAGTTTTATTAGGGAAGCACTCTAATTTGTGGAGTTTGTTTTCGAGGATTTTTTTTGTATTGATATTGCTGCATTGCCCCTTCGACACTGCCAGGACCTTTCACAGACCACACTTGTCAGCGTTTCTGTCCAATTATGTTTTGGAACCTAGGAAAATGCTTTTGTCTAATAATTTCAACACGTCTGTATCCATCAACGTTACAATTAATTGGGGAATATGCTCTCCCCAAATCGGCTCGTCCATTCCTTCATATTCTTAATGAGGGTGTGTATGGAACGTGCGAATTATGTTCAATGGGAAACGCTGTATTTTACAGTCGTGATTCTGCCTCCTCAGAGCTTCAATATTGTTCGGTGTTTACGAGTTAGAAATGGTCACTCGCATTTAGTAGAAATTCTGACTTTATATTCATGCCAATTACATTTTCAACGAACTTCGAAAGATAATACCTACAAACTTTTTGTAAAGAAATTTATTTGAACTTAACTATATCTTCAGTTGAATCATATTACTGTAATGTTTTATATGTTGCATCTTGTTGATAACCCATTATCCTTTCTTTCTCTACATACTGAACTGAAGCTTTGTGCAGAGGTACCTAGATTATGATGAAATCTAGATTATGGTTAAATCCTTTATAGTTACAGTTACTAATATATTTTTGAACTAAGTATATTTTATGAATTGTTATAGGTTTGTTGGAAACTATTCGAGTAACTGACTTCAGTTGGTTCTTTCACATGAATGTTCCGCCTACATAATTGAATTATACCATTCTCGTTAAAATGGTGCTGTGTTGAAGATCCATTTGATGTTTGTGATTTGGAAACATGCAACAACCTAACAGTACAATTTTATTTTTCTTATTCAAGTCAATTACATTTGTCTGTTAAATAAGCTGCAGAAAGTCAATAAATATGTTAAACAATGCATGTACCTGACGTTTGTGCAATACTTGTATCTAAACACAGCTTAATTAAAATATGTAGTACTGTTCATATTGTTTAAATTATTTTATATATTGATTTCCAAGATCCTAGACAGGCCTGTCCAAGGTTCGTGCTCGCCGAGCCGTCTTGCAGCTCGCGAGCGCAGACCTCTCCATGGAGCGGGAAGTTCAGGCATGGAAGACTGTATAGCTGCAGCAGGAAGTATGAATATTCCTATAATGATTTTCCGTGCAACATTAACTAAGTAAACTCAAATTAGTTAATAAATAATGAAAATAGTCGTGTAACAAAATATAGATTCTTATAGCTACTTCCCGAATTATTTTTCTACTTTTGCTTTGTGCAAGTCTACTTTGTGTACAATCTATTTTGAACATTATATACTTTTTATTGGGTAAAATATTTGCCTAATTTATATTAATACACAATTACTATTTGCATTACTATAATAGTATGCATTTTGTATGTAAAATGTATTACAGTTTATAAGTAAAATGTATACATTTTATATTTATTTACACATCAAAATGTAGTTTTAAGTTGGCTTCAAGGTAAAGCTTCTTTCTTTTAATGAATCATGAGACTTGTTCTGCGGTTTTTTTTTATTATTATGGACGGCAACTGCTCACACATTTATGTGAAACCAAACCACAGTGAAACAGTTACTATAGCTGAACAACTTTGAAAAAATGGACTGCGCATGCGCGAAAAGTGCCGGAGGGGAGGGTTCCCTCTCTTCGCGGCCCAACTTCCCCGCCTGAGGAGACGCCGTCGCCTCGACCTGGGCGGGCGGGGACAGGACAGCCTGATCTTGACGACAGTTCCGAACCCAGAAGTGTTGAAGGCTCGTATCTCTGAACGTGAGAACGAAGTTGCAAGAACGAATCAGTTATCGTTGCAGGCGGTCCTTGTGTTCAACTGAGCTCCCCTTCGGGAGTAGAGGGGAATGGCTTCGCCACACCACCTGTGGTAAGCAACGCCAAGATGATTTTTGCAGGTTATAGTAATGAAGACTGCACGGGTCATTACCCGGGCCATCTCGGGTTAATTGAATTACCAAGTAAATCGCGCTGCAGTTTGATTTCTATTTAGAGTCGAATTATTATCGTATTTAAAGAAATTGCGAATACTTACGAACGGTATTGCCTCGGACTTATTGAACTTGAAGAATTTAAAGTGAATATGGAGAAAACAAAACTATGAGTAATGCTAAAGAATGAATGTACGGTATGTTCAACTTCGCACTTTTACGTGTTACGATAAGTGTGCAAATACTGTTTTTAAATTAACAAACACCTTATTCACATAAACATACAAAACAGTCGTCTTTTAATGTTAGATTCGCATGCAACGCTAGATTCGCATACAAAACGATTAAGAGAGCAATTGCAGAAGTAGAAGTGCACCTAAATTGAACTGAATTTCTGAAGGTTTAATCTCTTCACAAATTAGGGGAGAGAAATATGGAGGTGTTAAGGCAATCCAAGGGAAGAATCAAATGTAGTTATAAAAGATGTTGCGATAGAATTTTCGGAACTAATTCGGAATGATCTGTGTTTTTGTATTTAGCATTTGTTTTGATGCAAATGCGCCATGTGCATTTTTGTGCTTATTACCAAAAAAGCATAAAAATGTAGCTGTACTAAAATTTTTTACTATTAGCATCAAAATCTGCAAGTATTTGGTAGGGCGATTATAATTTTGAAATTGTAATAAAACAAGTTCATATCCTGTGTGGAAGTTACATACAAGGCCATTAGGTGTTGGGAACTTTTGAACGAGAGTATAACATTTTTAGCTACAACGATTCATTCGTAAGCCCAATGACAGATACTAAAAGAACTTATTTAAACGGAGCATGCATGAAAAAAATGTAGTATAAATACATTTTCAAACGAAACTAGTTTTAATACTGTTCACAGCGTCGATGACGCTACATTTTGCTAGTCTATAACATATTCTATTAACGTTCGGCCTTAAGTAGCCATCCTGATTGAGGTATTCTGAATTTACTCAATCGCTTACGGAGTGTGCCGAGATGGTCCATAGTTTTGTACTTCCAGACGTAAATGTACAGCTTGTCCTCCTCTCTTGAAATGTGACTACTTTGTGTGTATGTAAATTTAGTGGTTAGGCGGAAGAGCAGGCCGTATGGCCTAAGCCTCGCCATTAATAAGGGCATTGTTATTATTATTATTATTATTATTATTATTAAATCTTCCACGTCTCTCGCTTAGCGAGGTCCTAAAGCAGACCCCGGGACCTTTGTATAGAACTAAGGTGCGTGCTTCGCTTGCAAACTCAGGCAGTCAGGAATCAATGTGAAGTTATATCAATAATAACTTCCTCACGATGCCTGCACTACTCAGGAGAACAGCCTTTTGCATTTATTGAATGTGCCAGTTCTTAACGCCAAGCCTTGCAGACGATGAAATAAGTTCTTTAGAGATGATTATTATTGTTATTATTATCATTATCATCATCATCATCATCATCAAGTCGTGTATTCCAATACTGAGCAAAACGTCCAAACAAAAAGCATTTTCTTTATTTTTCCACTTAACATGTATGTCACCTGAAGAAAACTCTTATCGTTAAGGGCCGAGACGTCGTGGAAACACATGCACTTTAGGGTCAGATTTATTCGACTACTAGCTGTGTTTTCAGGCCTGGGCCCTCTTTTAATTTATTATCCACGCCTAAGGTAGATATGTGGTGAGCATCACGAATTCCCATCACACTACCTACTTTATTGGACCTGTCTGAGATTTTCGTCAAACAGCTATAGGAACTGAGACGATTTCTTTTTGAAAGGTACAGCTTCATTTAGACACTGCCAGGAATCGAACCTGAGGCCGCCTCACAGAGTTAGGAGATGTCCATGAGCCAACCTGAGGGTTTGCGGCAACGTAAACTACAAATTAACACTTAAGGATTTCAATTTTGGTTACTATAACTGTGTGCTGACCGGATTTTGACGGACTTCTGCAATTTCTCCATCATAATTTCTCTGCTATCACCATTCACCCAAACTACCTGAAAGATTCAAGAGTTTGATCTACCTTGACCATTTAATCCTTTAGCGTCTAGGTGGGGGGGTTAATATTCTTCACATAAAAGCAACCTGTGATTTTTCGTTGGTGTCTTGACAATGATCAGGTCTCGTTTTCTCCAAAAAATCTGAAGTTCCCTTTTGTAGACTGCATATATAGGCTGATATTATATCACCCAATACCTTTGGTGAGAATATTTTTCTGTTGATTGCCATTTGTTGTACAGTCCGATGCTTGAGATCCTACCACATTGTGTTTTTATTTTTATATCTTTGTTAGGTTTAATCTTGTACTCTAGGGGGAAGAGTGTCTAGTTTCACGGTATAGGTATTGTGGTGAGTTATCGTTGGCATTTCCAATGAAATAATTATATGCGTTGCCAAAACGTAGTCGTTTTTGTGGCTTCCATACAGCAGAAAATTGATGATGATGGCTAAGCCATCGAAAGCTGCTTTTTTAATAAATAATATTATTGGCAATGACGACGCATATAATTAGTTTCACAATGCTAAAGAGAAGTTTTTCGCTTGGTTTTGTTTCAAGGTTTTCCCTTTCTTAGGCAAAGACGCTGCAGACTTACCTTTCGCCCATCTGTCCTTAACTATATCCAGCACTCTTAGAAGATGTGGATTCAAGGGTAGCCAGCCAGCCTTGTTGGCACCGCTTTGAGGTTGAGGGACCGGACCTGATAATTTCAGAGCTTTTGGCTCTGTTTTTTTCTTCAAGGTTCCCATTATTGATGATGTCCACTTGTAGGCACGTCGACGATTCTAGTCAGCCTGACCTACCTTTTCGTAAATACATTACGTATCTCCTTGGAATAATGGCTTACTTAGATATACAGGGCGCGCCAGAGAAACTTACTTATTTGAAAGGTCAATAAAAACAAAAGTACTTCAGTTATTGTTTTAAATTTTTTAATTTGAGAATACAATATCCCAATTTTTTTTCATGCAGTCTTAAAATGACACGATAAATGGCGACCTCCATGCGCATACACTGATGAAGTCGATTTTTGAAATTCGTATCCACTCTCAGCATATCAATCGGTAGTGTGCAATGGCCGTCCGCGGAATGTTGTTCTTGAGGTGTCATGGTCCGTGTCGATCGACATAACCAGGGATTTCAATTACCCCATAAAAAGACATCGCATCGAGTCAAATCTGGAGATCGTGCGCGCCATGGAGATCGCCTCTGAGAAGATGAGGCGGTCGGGGAAATGTTGTCGCAACAAATTTATTTTGTCTCGTGCTTGTGTGCTGTGGCTCCATCTTGCTGCGAAACCACACGTTCCTAACTTCATTTCTTTCGAGTCTTGAAGAAAAAAATCCTCGATCATGTTCCTGTAACGAAGCTCCATTCACGGTAAACTGCGCGTTCTTTTCTTCAAAAAAAACAGACCAATCATATTCCCATTACCGACATGCACACCAGACAGTTACCTCGCTCCACAATTAAAGTGCTCTGGTGAAGCTCACGCGGATTTACACCACACCAATAACGCATGTTTTGCTTGTTGACCAGCCGGAAATGTGGAAGTGAGCCTCGCAACTGAAAAAAACGACCGCGTCTTCAGACAGGTTGTCAATCAGCATCTTCACATGCATTTTGACGGGCAACAAAATCGCGTTCAGTTAATTCTTGCACAACAGCCAGTTTGTAGGATGAAAATTGAAAGTCTTCATGCAGAATTCGTCGAACAGTGGTGTCAGAAATTCCCATAGCAGCTGCGTTTGCGAGCGAACGTCGGGGAGAACGCACAACTGACTGGCCTCACTCTTTCGATATTTTCCGGGGTTCTGATGGTCCGTTGAAGTCCATTCTGGGTTTAGCGACACTTCCACACTCCCGAAATGAGTAACCCACGACAATCGAATTACGGCCAGAACGAGTCTGTGAGGAGGAATTTCAAAGCGAGCACGGAAGGCACGTTGCTAGCAACAAGTGAGCGACCGTTAGAAAAGAAGCTCTCGACTGCGAAGCCTGCTGCTCTCTATCCACAGCCATGATGCAACTGACTGGAAGGAGAAAAAAACTTGGGAACTTCCCCCTCCAGATACGCCCCCTCTCGCCCCTCTAACCGTCCAACTCACCGCGCGGGAATTTTTTCAAATAAGTAAGTTTCTCTGGCGCACCTGTACTACCTTGTGGTATACTGTTTTACACCACCCAACTGGGTGGTAATTTTCTTGTAATTTCCGTTTCGGTGAATGAAATCACTTCCGTTCTTAAATCCAACATGTAATTATATTTCTCATTTTTTCGAATTTCAAAATCTTCAAACTATGTTTGGGTTCTGTTTATATAATTAAAAACTTTGGAAGTATTTTTTCCCCAAATTTGTCTTCAGCTCCTTGGAACTCGAAATAGTAGTTTCTGCAGTTTGTTTATAATGTTAAGCTTTATTGCACGAGTACGTTTTGAAAACGAGCGACTTAAGGAGGGCGTTTTCAAATTTGTACGAATGTAATAAAGCAACACTATAAACGAGTTGCATACTATATTTTTTTGTATAGCAGCATTATACATTTATAAGAGCATCAAACTTAATTTTGGAAACAACTTCCCTGTGACAACTCTGGTATTTGTCATCGTTCGAGTGAACGGTGGTCGGCTGTTCCGTTTAGCTCTACCTCCCCCCGATTCTCTCGCTACGATTGGCTGAATGTGTGATGTCGCAATCATCCGTGACATAAAATCTAATACGTCATCATTTGTGCGTTAAAATGCCCGAATATGAACGATTTCTTGCAACAGAAAAGGTTTTTATAATGCCGGAATTCAAAAAATATTTTTGAGCAACCGCCTGGAATCGCTTATGAAAAGCAAACGCCCCGAGGCCGGCCCGTGGCTCACTGCGTGGCCAGCTCTTTTAGTGCTGTTCCGTTACTCGGCTCGCAGCTGCCCCGAGTGCCTGCAAGGTCGGCTGCAGAAGTCTTATTGCAGACTTCAATACGTTGACCATTGAAAAGACTATTATAACCGGTTATGCCATGGCCACACGTGCTTGTCACCATCTTTTGTTTGCCGTAATGGACCATTCGTACCGGAGAGTGATGTGCGTTTCTGGTAACGGACGGAATCTATTATTTGTAATATTTATTATTAAAGTTATCAATGCAGTATGTATTAGTATTATGTACATAATATTTTACCATGCTACTATTGACATTGTGGAAACAATACGAAAATCGAAGATTTTGTAGTTTCATTTTATCACACTGGAAATAGCTGTCTGTGAGTTCTGTCGCAGATTTTTAATGCTTGAGCATAATTTTTATTAAAAATAATGACATTATTTCATATTGAGAATACTATACGGGTCAAATAGTTGTGGTACAGAAAATGTCTGATACATTTCACTACCTCCTCCTTAGTAGAATAAACATTACTTTTTAATCAAAAGGAAAGTTAATATAGACACAGTTCCTAGAAGTTCAAAACACACTCGAGTGACTCGTAGGAACTTCCTTAAAAGTAACCAGAAAACAAGAATGTCCTGTCATTGAAGAGAATGATTTTACACATTTTAGGAGGAACCAGATTCCAGCAGGGTACTCTTTGCGTAAGTTGCTCTGCAGGATTTTCATTGAGCTTTTCACTGAGTACTTCTCAAATTATTCAGAATTTGCCTTACTATTCGCCTACATTACGGGAAAAAATAGAGATGCGAAAATTCAAATCTCTAACTTCCGAGACTAAAGTGGTTATAAATTGAAATTGTGATGGAATTGTAAAATAGAAATTGAATGGGTTTTATCAATATACCCTCAATGAAATTCTTCTTAAGCGGTCAGCAAACGTTCGGGCAAAAATTGGCTATTAATAAAGAAAGGCGGCGGCTTCATGAAAGTTATGGTTACTGGAAGTGTAAATCAAATTTAATTGTCCTAATTGCTATGAAAAGTATTTTCTCTTTACATTTAAAACGATTAAAAAAAGGAATTTATTATAGTTTGCCCTCTCTCGGCTAATATCAAAACACACCCTTCGTTGTAACTCATTAACCTAGTCGAGAAAATCCTGTCCGCCCTCGTCGAATCGAACAAGCAAACTAAACTTAAAGATGCATTTTACATTCTGTAGAAACTTTATACAGAGCCATCTGCAGGACCCACAAATGATCTTCAGATCGGATTCACGCCCGTGGCGTGCTCCGCGAGTCCTTAACTGACTCCCACAGACGGGAAGAACTGGTTAGCAATCCTTAGGATTCCTGTGAAATGGGCTAAGCCAGCCCTTTATTCTTTCATTAAGATATATTTATTAAAATAATCTGGTGTTACCTGAAACAAATTAATCCCACTGCGAGATAAGAGACTCTGAATGTCACTGTTAGATGTAATCTGACAATGCATGCCGTTGCAGGAAGATACCGAATATTCAGTAATCTCCGCAATATTTTCGCTTCATATTCAGTTTAAAATTGCTTGAGTTGATCGGTTAAAAAGGTCCATCTACAAAATTTGCGTGATTGTGTAACCAGGTGACGGTTGAAAGAGGGACTATTGTGCCTCTTTCTTGACATTCGTGCCTTAGGGGAAAATCAATCGGTTTGATGAAAAAATTTGGTAACCGCTTAACCCAGGTGACCGTTTAAGAAGGTTTCACTGTTGTAAAATATATTGTGCCCTGTGTCTGGGAGACACCCAGAACCCGACGTGTAGGTTCGCGCCGAAACTAACGTTCCGGCTACCCCACAGCTCGGGATATAATATGCACCATGTTATCAGGAGAATGATCCAGAATTTATTTATAGACAGTCAGTTCTGTTTTTATAGTAACATTTATTAACCAACGTTTTTAAATAAATCCTGTACCATTCTCTTGATGAGTTAAACAGACAGTCCAGGATACTAACATAACATACACTACTGTTACAGGACTAATGACCTACGCAAGTAATTGATGCGCTAATACTTCTTTCCTTCTCGCATCCGCTCCTGATTGCTTGAAATCGTGCGCTACCTGATGGCAAAGGTGGCTTAGCACATCAACTGATGTCACTGCAGTGCCTCTGTTCGAGATGTCCTAAGGTTCGAGTCCCGACGGTAAAGAATTTTCGACAGGAGCTTGTTAGCTACTTTAGCCGCTGTCTGGAGAAGAATACTGCTGTGATCGGTAGTTTTTCGTGATTTCTCTGATCAAACCCAGTCGAATGCCGCAGTAGTACCCTAACAAACGGGCCACGGACAGCGCGCGATCTTTCTTTCCACTTCCTTGTCCTATCCCCACCCCTTACTCACACACACACTTGCATGCACTACACTACCACACATGCGGGTAGACCGGTCGGGAGCTTAGAGCTCGTCCCGGCTGGTTCGGTGCCCCGCTGGTGGAAGACACCTGGTTGGGGAAAATCCCCTGAAGTCGACGTAGGTAGGCACTGGATCTCACGTTTCAGCAAAGTAAAAACACCGCCTCAGCTCGGGATATAACATGTCCCGTACTATGTTTACGGGACTAATAATCTAAGCAAATTATTTACACACGCATTTCCTTTCCGCATCCGCTCCTGATAGTTCGCACCTTCCACCGATAAAACATGTATTACACTTACGGGACTAATGACCTGACCTGTTGACGCGCCTGGAAGCACTAATCAAATTGAGTGCTTGGCTGTGTGCGCAGGCGGCGGCGGGGGCGGCGAGGGGCCGGCGGAGCGAGCCGTGCTGCGCTACGAGCGGACGGGTCGTGGCACAGTGCAGCTGCTGTACCGCGGCTACAGCTTCCAGGTACTCCCCTGCAACTACGCATAAAGCCTTTAGAAAAGTCAAACAACGATCTTTTTTTTCTTTCTTTCTTTCTTTTCTTCGAAGTGGTCTTTCCTCTAAATTCTGCTGCAGAATATTACTTTATCGAGATGGTGTAGTTTGCTCTTTTAAATATTGATTGTATTGTTTTGGAGCTTCAGTACATGGGATAACTTGTTTGATGTTTCATTCCAACATTAAGTGTAATTATCTATACTATTTGGGTTTAAACAAATTAATTCAATTATTTATTTTTCTTTTATTGACGTCGTACAGCAAAAAACGACATACATTGAATAAATGTCATTCTTCAAATAGTAAAAATTGTTGTTTTCTTATAGAGCCGGTACACTTGAGCATCAAAGACAGGTTTCAGCTGTGACAAAGGGTATTTTATCATTCGCCTAATTAATAAATAAAATAATTATTGATAGGACTACGCGATTCCCAGGAAAAAAAAATATTATTCCTCATGAAAAAGAACTGACTCGGTCGTCTGTGTATCTATCGATTAATATTGATACGAATTTGTAGAACCAATAATAAATGTGGAAACATTTCTGGTGGACAAATTTTGTGAGAAATGCGAGCAACAGAACCGATGGTAAGATTAGTATTTTATATTATTAATTTTTTTACATAAGTTGTGAAGTTAGAGGACGTCTTGAATAAAATTCGAGATAGAACTCAAATATAAGATTGATGGTTTCTACATAAAGAATACATAGTTTTTACTTTCTTCAAAATCGATTGAAAAATGTCAACACTAACGCGAGAGAGACAGGCAAGAAGAAACAAAATGCTACCAACAAAGAAAAATGACTATTATTTCAGATTGTTATAAATGAAAATGCTCTACAATCCCCCTCTCGGAAGGATCACATAATTACTAATGGTCTTTACGATTTGATATCATTTTCTCGAGTTGATATATATATATTATATATATATATATATATATATATATATATATATATATATATATATATATATATCAGATGAATACTTCCGTCCTCCACTTTTTCTCGAATAAAATGATGACGTGTGACAGTGATAAAATGGTGATATGTAGTTTTCAGCGATAGCAGCTTGACTCTCTCACCAAAGTATTCTCCGTTAATATAATCAAGTTATATTAAAGAAACGTCACAGAAAGCTATGCGGCGTCCAAATGGCGTCGAAAACGTTCAGTTTTAGCGTCTTGTTAAATTACGTGTTTCGATCATGTGTACGTTTTCTTTTCCATCAACACACACTTTTCGCGCATACTTGGGCCCATAACCGGTGTTGAAGTTAGAGGAAGCATTGAATAAAATTCGAGATTGAATTCAACTATAAAATTGATGGTTTATTGTATATAAAGAATACATAATTTTTACTTTCTTCAAAAACGATCGAACAATGAAAACGCGTAACGCGAGAGAGAAGGCAAGAAGAAGAAAAAAAATGCTACTGACATAAAGAAAAATGTCGGTAATTTCAGATCGTCATTAATGAAATTAGTTTACAATAAGCTGAAGCGAATGTTTCCATACACTCTGTGGAAACCACATATACATGAAATAGACTGAACGGACCATAGATGGTTAGTTCCAGAATCGGCTGATCAATTGTTTTTTTCGGTCGACTGACCTAAGTTGGTACGTAGAAAAGGGACTACTCTGTCCGCCTTAAAGCAATACTGATCAACGTCTTGGTCGAAGATTTCCTGGTCTATTGTTCCTCTCATCGCCTAAGTGGCGTGTTGCCGAAAGTGCAATTGTGCAACTCTTCCTCACCAAGACGGCGGATTGACCTCTACTGGAGACGAGGCGTCGTCCATGACCGGGACCTCCCTTCCAGCGGCGCATTGTGTACTTGTGTGTGTGTGTGTGTGTGTGTGTGTGTGTGTGTGTGTGTGACGCGTAGGCGCCGTGCGTGCCGCAGGTGGACCGGCGCTCGGGCCCGCGCGTCTTCTGGCGCTGCGCGCAGTACCGGCGCGGCTGCCGCAGCCGCTGCGTCACCGTGGGCGGCGCCTACATGCGCGGCACGCAGCCCGTGCACAACCACGGCCCCCCGGGCGCGCCGCCGCCGCCGCCGGCCACGCCCACGCCACTGCCCGCCGCACCCGCCCTCAGCCATGCGCCGCCGCCGCCACTGCCCGCCAGCCCGCCCGCGCCGGACGAAGGCGCGGGACCCATGGACGAGGACGACGCCCCCGCGGCATCGCCGCTGGTCTCCATTGAGTCCTCGCCCTTTGGGGACGGCGAGTATATCGACCCTTGAACTTAGCCACTTGGGACCAGGCCTGCCTGCTTTTTACGGCTCAACAGCACTTGGCCTATCTCTGGCATCAGTCGTAGAGTTTTTCTAGATCAGTGGAGGACTGACCATCCGAGGGTATTTGATCAGCTCAGCGCTCGGCCCTGTGGTTGTACAAGGAGGACAGGGCAGGGAAAGTAGGATCGCGCACGTTCTTATTCCAGGGTAGTGTTCCTGCATTCGCCTGGAACTTATCATGGAAACCACATTTGGCCTACGAATTCGATTTCGACAAATCCCATAAACTCAATGATGCTAAACGCATCAAGCAAATTTACGACTCCTGGCGGGAATCGAACCCACGACCCCGACGCCAGAACACTCGAGCTGCCAAGTGTTGCCTTAACGTTCGTCGGACTAAACTTTATAAACTACTCAAATGATGTTTTGGCTGTTCAAAGAATTGGCTGCCTAGTTCAGAATAGAGGATCAATACAGGTAATATATTCCGTACTTAATTGTACTAGTGAACAAAGCTGACAAGGTGAATATCCTTATAAATTAATATCATGCGAATGGACTTTTCCAAACTACTTCTATTTTTAAATTAATTTTCTCCTAATTCACTGCATCACGGAAGCCCGTTGCGGCGGGTCCAAAGGTATTTTTGAATCACTCATAGAAGGTCAAGGCAAAAATAAATATTTTCATGCAATGATTAACATTCAATAAATGACAGCGTAGAACTTGCAGTTTCAAAGAGTGCAGTGAATGAGACAAGTCTCTTATGGAATATAAACAGTCATTCAACCCGGAACGACTCTATTACGAGTATAAACTGAAGCAACCAAGCAAGTGAGAATTTCTAAGCAGGAACATCGATCTTTAGCATATCCAGTTGCGTGAAGTGGAAGGAAAGGAAACTTGCTTGATGCATGAAGTCATCTTCTTGTTTTAACTTTTCAGGCCTGACGTGTTGTGTCTTCATTATCTGAATTATCTGGAAGATTTACTGAGCTTGACGTACACCTGAGATAGAAAAGTTATGAGCGCTGCTCTTTAGTTTTCATCTAAGATGAGAAACTTTCATATTTCATCCAATCATTTTACCCACCAGTCTTTTTTTCTTGTCCTTCATCAGTACTATCTTTCCCGTCCTTATTTCTTCAATGCGCACGAGAAAAAAATTTAGTAGAAAGGTCACGAAGGGGTTGCATGAAGAGAAAGGAAGAAGAGAAATTACCTTTTTCTTTAAGGTATTGACCCTGTTAAAACTTGGTCTTTGTATGCAGGATATTCGAATGCAGATAAGGAGTGCATTTGATTCTGGCCTGTGATATTTTCTTTGCAGATTAGTTCATCCGAAGCTTGGCGAATGTGGTAAGGATTATGTTTCCAAACTTAAGCCATGAATTTATTGAGGAAAAGTTTTTAGAGTAAGAAGACAATTCCTCGTATTATTTTTCTAACACTTTTGAATGTTTTCACCAATGAGGACTATTGGGAATGTGTATGCTCTGACTATGGAAATCTAATGTCTATCGATCTGATATGTTAATTTTGTATGGTGACAAAAAGTAAAGAAAGGGAATGTGGAGAGGTAAACAGAAAATTGGCTTGTAAGAAGATATTTTAAGGACAGGAAAATGGCTAAGGTCAATGTCAAGTCATTTCTAATTTGTTAAAAATATTCTTAAATGATATCTACTGGAGTCGTTTTGGCACTTTTTTTCTCTTTGATGTTTAAAAATGCCATAAATAAAGTGCCATCAGTGCGTGAATAAATGCTTGATGTGAATATACATGAGATATAAACTACTACTCTGTTTATAGAGTATGACACTTCTGTCATAGAGGTGTACCCAATTCTTCATATTGCTATACCTATCTAGTCATGTCATTTCTATGCAATAAATTTTGTGCAAAAATATATTTTTAAGATGTGGAGTTCAGTGATGAATATGAATTAACACGTATGTGATTTCTTTCAAATGTGTATCTTCTTGTGCAGATTTTGTCAATGTTCTTAAGGTGATTAAAGTAATTTTATATTTAGTTCGTTTGTTGCCTTGAATTTTCTATACACATTTGATCATTGTGACATACATACAAATCGCCTCGACTACATTTTGAGATAGAAATCATCTTTTGAAAAAACACTTTATTATACACTTTAAAAGACAACGAAGTGATGAAAGTCGGATTGATATTTTAATTGAATCATTTCCTATTCCTTTTTTCCTTTAATATTTCCTTGCTGTACGTAATATTGAAAAGTATGTTGTTTCAAAGTCAATTACCTTCAAGATGTTCCTTTAACACTGACAATGTGCTTAGTAAGTAGTAATTGCTGGCGGAGAGCAATTAGCCATATGCACTCGACAAGCTTTCTGCCTTCCCCTCGCACACATCCTATTTCATTCGCGATTGTGGCCTTGTTTGAGCTCCACACCCATTCCTACAACCTTACACGCCATGCACCCTTCATAATTCATTCGCAGACAAACCTACCGTTCTCCGAAACCAGATGGTGAAAGTTAGGACAGGAGACTACTGGCTCCAAATTTACAGGTCAGGAGGAGAAGGGATTACGCAATGGAAGGAAGATATTAACGTGCTTTCAACGCATCTGAATGAGACGTGAAAATGGTCTAGTTTCAATATTAAATAACCAGGAATTCAATTGAAGCATTTGGTTGTCAAGAAAATTTTACTTTTGTGTTGTTATTTAGATAAATTTACATTATTTCGTTGTTTATTGTGAGAAAATTGCGAATTTACATAACTGTAAAATTTGCACAAATGTGCATTTTCGGCATATAAATAACTTTAAGCCCAAAGGGGCCTCGGCCAAATTTGAAGAACACTTCTCTTTTCAAAGCACAACCTTACTTCGTGGTCAGACTGCACTGGGAGAAGGCTCACCTCACACCCCTGCCACAAAGCATCTGGCGCACAACAAAATTAATTAATGGCTACATTGAGATCGTCATATACAGCTTAATTCGTGATGATGATGATGATGAATTGCAATAGTGACTTGAGAATTGAAATGCAGTCTATTGTCAGGGCGTGTAATCATTCGATGTCTAATATTGTCCATGAAATTTGTGAAACTGAATATTTTATTAGTTTAACATGAAGTAATTTCGGTGTTCATTCACAAAGAGTAGTGAATCTAGGGGCCTGTCAAACTTTAAAGATTCTAGAAAAGGGGTTGAAGATCAATAGTTGGCGGGTAATATTGTGAGTGAAATTCGCACTTAACTAGCTACAGTAAGTATGAGGTTAGTTTTTAAATTTAAATTATTCCTTGGTTTTTGAAATTCAAGTTTCTGCGATAAAGTATTGTTCAAACTTTTTTATCAGCTTCTTAAGATTTCTGGGCCAAAAATTAAAAAAAATCTCATAACAAAATAAGTCAAGAAGGAACTTTTCCTGAGGGTGCTGTAGAGAGACATATGAACAGAACACGTTTGGTTTATTATTATAATTGTTATCTTTTCACTAGCAAATGTAATAAATAAAATGTTTTACGGTTTCATTATACATCTTTATTTTTGCTGAAGTATAGCTTATTACAACTGCTACATATGAGAGGTCCAAAATCTTTTCACAAGACCTTGACCTGAAGAGCACCTGCTGCTCTATTGGTCCTGAGATTCTGACTACTTTAAGATGAGTGCGCGATTTCTTGAACTGTGGGCGAGGACCACCTCTCTCAAGAGGTCAGGGATTGTGCTGTGCTGCGCTGCGCCGCGCCGCTGATAAAATATCTCTTTGTTTGACCCACCTATTTCTAAATATCTTCAATCACAGAAATTGAGCTTGGTTATCTTGTTCTCATTTCGACCAAACGAGTCTTGTGAAAGTGAGACAGAATGACACATTTCTGTGAAAACCAACACAACTGGTTGGTTGAACCAAACTATTTTTCTGGTTCTTTCTAAACTACCTCGCCTGAGTGCGTTTTTCACCAATTCTGTGAAATCTGAATTTAATTTTAGTGTTTTTCTTTTGTTTTTACCCCCCTTTCCCCGTTGTCGTTCGTTCATATACTATAGCAGGGGTTCCCAATGGGGTCGGTATCAATCCACTGGAGATCGATTATATTTTTAACGGGGGTCGATATCCAAATATGCATCTCTGACTAATTGGTACAGAAAAGAAGGAAGATTTCATTGATTACAAACATTTTGAAGAACATTTATTATTTTTTTACTTATATAAATCTACATGTTATAATAAATTACGAAGTGACTTATCTTTTGGAATTTCGCGACAATCACATTAATAATATACAACTTTAGGGCAAGTAAAACCTTTAATTTTCTTTTTGAAAACTTTTATACATTTTCGAGTTTAAAAATATTAATAGTCCAAAAAATTTAATCTAACGATTCTTCCAAACCTTGTTAATATTAATGTGTTATCTTTAAGTCAGTTATGTTTATTTTGACAATTTTGCGTGCTGCATGTTCGAGAAAAAAGTCTGAAGAGGGTCGATTAATTATACCACACCCTTGTTTTAAAAAGGGTGGTGGAACCTCCTGTACTAAAGGTCCATTGCCCAGAAATAGGAACTTTGGCTACACTCAAAATCAAGAAAAAATCAAAAATAAAGACTGAGCCCAATTTCGGGATGAAAACTTCTAAAACATTTACTAAAAAAAAAAAAAGTTCAGCTTACAAATAGGGAAAGACACTTAATACTTGTATCCTATAAACATTGTTACAATCTGAAACTAGTGATACTAAATTTCATACATTCTCAAATTACACAAGTCAGCAAATAAAAATCTAAATATAATTTTTATACATTTTCTTACAGATTTCAACGTGATAAAAACGAAAAAAAGAAAAAAAATATTCCTGTGAACGCTAAAACTAAGACTTTTCACATTAATATCAATATAGCTTAAATTGACAATAAATGAAAAAAATGGTAATGGTTGAATAGAGTAATGGTAGGGGTGGTGGATAAAGTAGTTTTAGGGTTCACAGGTAGATCGCATGGCCGTGTGAAACGGGTTAAACGTTGATAGTAATATAAGCATGTTTAGACTTATCTGGGGTACTAGGAATAAATATAAACAATCTGTTGTTGGATTAGATCATGTTTCAATAAGCAAAATAAATTCAATCTTTTACCACATTCAGTTTATATTCAGCATTCAAATGATACTGTGATTGTTATTTCATTTCTGAAATATGGCTTCATGATGATGTGAAATTTCTCCTGAGAGCTTCTGTAATATATGGTGAATACATAGTAAAACGTCAACAAAGAAACAAGTGAGTTTATGAAGAAAGTTGATTTTGCGTATATCAAATTGAAACCTGGAGATTAAGACAAAACATGGGCACCGCATAAGGTTTGCAGATGATGCGAGAAAGATCTTCGTTTGTTGTGTAAGGGGAAAATAAAATATCTTACCCAACCTTGTCTCAGTTATTCGTCCAGTGTCCCATGGTTCTGAAATGCCAATTCCACAGCCACTTTCTAATTTAGATGACATCTTGAGTGAGTCAGAGGACTCAGGTGCATTAGCTTCCCAGAACGAATCTAGTTCAGATTTTTATGTTGACGAAAGACTTCAACTTTTTTTTCTCAGAGTGAGTACCACTACCTAGAACGAGACTTAGGTTTTTAAACAATACAGCCGAATTACTAGAATCAAGGCTGAAAAGCAAAAACTTGCTGTCGTCTGGAACCTCATGTTCGTGGTACAGGCATCGCGAGAGAGAATTTACTTTTTTCTCGTCAGAGGGAAATCAGGTTTATTGGAATGATGTTCATGGGCTCATAAAGTGCTTTGAAATAGAATATGATGAATTAGAATGGCGCATACTAATTGATTCGTCTAAACCTAGCCTCAAAGTAGTCTTGCTGCGTAGTGAAAGTGGATTTGCATCTCATCTTTTTGAACACTCGGTTCATATGAAAGGAAACTATAACTACTTGGCTACGATCCTTGAGAAAATCAGATGTCAAGAGTATAAATGGATGCTTTGCGGAGATTTCAAAATAGTAACCATTTTGTTGGGTCAACAGGGAGGTTATACAAAATATCCTTGCTTTCTTAGTTTATAGGTTATTTTGTCCAAATGCTCTGGACAAAAAGTTATTGACCTCCTCAAGACAGTTTAATCCTCGGCGAGAAAAACGTCATCAATACGCCTTTGGTTCGCCCAGAACAAGTATTATTACCACCTCTTCATACTAAATTGGAGCTTATAAAGCATTTTGTCAAATCACTGCCGAGAGATAATAATAATAATATTTATTTATCAAACAGGCAAACGCCCAAAAAATCATATAATAAAAGTTTTATGAATCAATTATACAATAATAATAATAAGGTACAGATATAAGATAAATGTGGAGCATACAAATTGTATCAAAAACAATAGGTTGATATAATACACTAATTGTAATCAAATAATATACTATTTTTTGCAAGTTTTAAAGTTATTGATAGGTAACGATATATTGATGTTATATTCATCAGAAATTCGGCACATTCTCCATAATGTCGCATGATAATACAAATTTGTTCTCGCAGTAGGTATAAAAAACATAGATAATTCTGAATTATTTCGCTAATTTCCAACAGGAATCTTCCATAATAATTTAGACAGAAGTTCACCACTATCTAATTTATAATTAATCAATTTACACAAAAAAATAATCATTATATTTTCTAAATGAGATAGGGGTTGTTTAAGATATTTGTTCCCAAAACTGTCTGAAGCCATGTTTAAAGAGGGAGGGACGAGGTCCAGACACAGACCCAAGTATCAGAGGCGCGTTGTGGGTTGTAACACGCTTTTTTCGTTGTTGATCTCGAATTCTGCCGTCCGCAAGGTGGCGATGTCACTAAGAAGTTGCTCCGTGTAATTCAGGAGTAAGTTGTAATAGACCTATGCTGTTGATATGCAGTTTTTACGAAGCGCGGCGCACATCGGCGTTTGCATCAGAAAAGACGATCATGTCCACCCCATAGGAAGTCATGTAAAACGAAATGCCTGAGTGCCCACCACGACGCCCAGAAAAGAGCGGAAGTTGTGATGGATGGGAACGTGATAGAAACCGTCCACCAAGTCCATTTTCACTACGTACAAGTTTTCCGTCGGGAAATTTAACACGAATCGGTGATGGTAGCTTTACAAGTATCGGATCGTAGTGCGCGGTCCAAGGGGACATGTTGTAGATGACGCGTGTGTGTCCGCCACTTTTTGGAACCCGGCGCAAAGTCATTGCGTAAATATGACATTGCCGTAGGTTCAAGAATGTTGTCCACCACAATGCTCGTGAAGTGTCCGAGGATCAAGTCCCGGCCCCAGCGGTATGTTCTAGCTCTTACGCCACGAACCCCGTTCCATCGGCATCACACGGCGCACTCATTGCCTCTGCGCGAGTTGAGGCCACGCGCGGTCTGATTCGTGCCTGTTGTTATTTTTTGTAATTCCATCAATTCTCAAGTTTGAAGTTTTCGTTGTTTGTATCCGAATAAAGTATATTTTCTCTCGTGTAATACTTAACAATTTGTTCATTAATTTAATTCATCATACGCACAAGAGAGAGGATGTTACGAAAATACGAAATTCGTAGACAAACTTCTGTATAGCAAGGAAACGTTTCGCAGGAAAATGCTACAAGAAACATTATTCATCTCATTGCACCGTGGTGTATTTTTTACAACCGAAATTATGTATGTAACCCAACATTTACTCTGTATTTGGGCACAAGTATTAGGAGAAGGAAAAAAAGCGATTGAAAAGCACGTGTTGTGCTGCTGTTGGCGGGCGGGGTTCTCGGCGTGGGAGGGGCGCGCGCTAATTGTGAGAGGGCCTTGCGGGCGTTCTCCGCTTGCGCCAGCGCCCCACATCGCGAGTCATCGCTCGCCTTTTCTCGCCGCGCGCCGCCAGCGCAGCACCGTCGATCCATCAGCTGTTGTCCGGCACGCCCCGCCCCTCGCCACGCAAATCCTTTCTGGCGCGCCCATGATTGTAACTGTGCTTATTGCGCGCTACTCAGAAATCTGTCTTGCCATGTTTCTCCCCACTATGCTATCCCCCATGCTCTGCCCTGCAATTTTATGTCAGGTGAGGGACAAAACTGAGCATTTCTCTTCCCATTAAAAAAAAAAAAATTGGGCAAATTTTTACAAATGATCAACTTTTGTTGCCATTTCCAGTGTATGGGCACATTGTAGACTCTATACAGAAAGGAAAGCTACACACAATCCGTGCGCCGATATGGTGCGCATTGTCGCCATATTGAAAGTACGACCTGGCATTTGTTGTGTGGTGAAGGTGTCTTTTATTTCCGTTTTACTCGTTATATTTGGTGTATTTATAACTAGCAAAAACATACTAACCTGAGGGGTCATTTGCTTAGTGTAGACCAATATTAATGTAACACATAGGTACACATTAATAAAGAAATTGAGATAAAAAGGTAAAGAATTGTAAATACTACTAGTGTTTCAGAATGACACAGACTTTCTCGTATTAGTTTTCTATTTTTTGGGGGTAATTTATCGGATTTGTCTCATACTCTTGCCAGCTGCCATCTATCTCCGCCCAAAATTATATATATTTTTTAAATTTTCGCAATTCTTCGGTTTCCTAATAGTATAATAAAAATATTACTTGAAGAATATTAAAGAAGAGTGAAAATTTGGCCATTTTGATTAAAAAATTTGGAGCCGTTTTCAATAAAATATCTTTTAAGTGCTACTGAAAATGCAGATTTGAAGCTCCTCTTCACAGAATTTTTTTGAGTTTTCGGAAAACGTTATTTGAAGTCATTAAAGGTCTTTAACTCGCATGTGTTTACGAATCGCTGGGAATGTGCATATTAAGGGCGTGAGAGATATTTCAAAAAATTAAATTTGTGTAATTTTGAAAAAAAGCAACAATCAATTGTTTGTGAGGAAGGTGACGTATCAATAGTGCTTATTGCAATGTGCTAGATTCGAACTTAAGTGCCTAGTGGAAATCAAAGCCAGAACCACGTGTGCAGGCGGTGTATATACGGACACGGACACGACGCATAAAATTATGTAAGTCATGTTTCGATATAGGCCTTAATTAAACTTAGTTTTAATTTACTTGAATTGCTTACATTTGTATTAGGTATTCGTATTTTGGAAATTACATTTCCGTCATTCGATAGAGGTGCAACCTCCAGTCCGTTGGGGCATTAGCCGTCACTGCTCGAGCTGATGAAGCTATGTCATACAAATATTCGTTTAATCTTCTACTTATTCGTTCATTAAACGCATGTGGATAAATTGACCAATGAATTGAGGTTGTTTTGTTCATACAATTTTCATCTTTTGATATCTGAGTTTCCTTCCGAAACATTGAAAAGAATTTAACTGAACGAAAAGAAACTGGG
>BOPP01000143.1:2392350-2487455 GCA_017312745.1 Gryllus bimaculatus
TCTCCGTGTCTTAAAAAAAGTTAATGTATGCTCCTAAAGGTATGTAATATATTTTATTCACTTACCTTTGTAGACTGTTAACTTACGTGTCTTGAGTCAGTGAAATGGCTCTTTATTACAGCCCTGTAATAAAGTAGCTATCACTATCAACAATAGCAAAACTGCTAATGAACAATATGATGCACACAACATTATTTATTGAGAAGTAAAGGATTATACATAGAAATACACTTATTAATAATTTATTAACGGAAATTATACATGTATTCATAAAATAACAAAGTATAATATACACTTTCGTATACATTCCTAAGAATCTGCAGAACTGGTATTTGCTGCCTTAAGTACTGGTATTTACTTTCGCTGCAAAATAAGTCAATATAACTTCCTCGCATACTATCTTAATATTTCTTTCTCTCCTCCACGCCTTCAAAATTTCATATTATTTCCGATATATTTCTTCAGATTTACTGGGTAGTAAATCTTCCGCAGCTTTGCAACTTCATTTAAGGCTTTCAGGAACATCTTCCATTTATTGTTAATTTACTAGTTACTTTTATTATAATTGTTTTTAAATCTAGAAAAGATTAAGAAGTATTGTACCAAAAATGCAGAAATGAGAAAGCGCCTTGTGCATTTTTCTTGTGAATATATTTCTACTCTCATACAAAATAAGAGAAACTTCTCGCAATCTGAAATACGCTTTCATTGGTTATTAGGGTGCGTGAATCCTCATAATTAAGTTTTTATTAACACATGATGGCGTTTGTTAAGTGGCCGTTCTTTTGTGACCTCTTTTCGTGCAATAATGCTTATTATCGCATTCTCATTCGTGATAATAGTAATTACAGCTTTAAAGAAGGTCAGGGCAAGGCGGTTGAAATGTATGTTCTTGAAACAACGTGCGGTCTGGAGTCTGAGTAAATTACGATTATCAAAGAACTTATTTCAGTTAGTTCAAACATACGTTCAGTTTTTCTCACTTCAATTATAATCATCAAATAATTGTGTGATCTGACAAACTACTTTCTTTATGCTAATAATTTGAATGATTGGATAAAATATTAATATTATCATTCAGCAGTTCTTCCAATGATGAGATTGTGATGAATGTGTAAGGCTGTAAAAATATGTATTATCAATTTCTTTACGTAACACTCCTTTTGTCAGATCATATTCTAAAACAGTTTTGTCTACAAATGGAAATTAATTTTTCACTCAAGAAGTAAACAGAATGTCCAATTTCATATGCCTTTAAGTAGAAAGAACTACAATCAAAGGTTATCCACGGGCAAGGGTAGTAAAACACTCCTGATTCAGAAAATTTAATTCAATAGTATTAATTGCTAATTAGTTTCATGGTTCTCCGAATAGTGTTAAGCCAAATTTAGTGGCGGCAATTCTTTGATAACGTTTTCCTATATTAAATACTAAATAAGTACCATTCATGTTCAGACGTCCATATTAACTAAAAATTCAAAACTTTAATATTTTTGAATTGTGATTATTAAA
Source organism: Gryllus bimaculatus (assembly GCA_017312745.1). Classification (NCBI taxonomy): domain Eukaryota; kingdom Metazoa; phylum Arthropoda; class Insecta; order Orthoptera; family Gryllidae; genus Gryllus; species Gryllus bimaculatus. Next base: position 2,393,863 of record BOPP01000143.1, read on the forward strand.
ATCTCTGTGCAACAGTTCTTTACATACAAAGTGTTCAAAAAAGTAGCTCAGTTGTCGACCCGACACCAAGCTGTTCGGACGTCCTCTAACGGAGAGACGGTCTCAGCGAGTTGCGCCGAATAACCTTGGTACAGTCAAGTTAAAGTTAAACTGGGGTGGTGTGCTCTTTTCTGTGTTTGTGTATGTTTGTGAGTTTGCGGGTTTAAACTACTACAGTCGATATACATCACAGAAGAACCAATATGGATTCTACACTGGCTTACGGCAAAACGTCTATCCGTCCGTGTGAACCACGCTAGCGGCTAAACAGTAAGGAATATTTTCAGGACAATTAATACTTTCTGATCGATCTGACTAATGTCGCGGTCCCCCGAATTTTAAATGTATATTTCATGGCCATATGGTGAGAAACCTAAGATCCAAAATAATATAGCAAATATCCGTTGTGAATCTTTGTTCATGCACGAGCGCGCTACCCATGACGATTCCTCAGACCAGCTAATACCCATTTACGCGAAGCACATTCCTTTCACGAGAAAGGATTGGAGGTCAGGGTTATTCATTAAGACGTTTCCCGTGTGGGTCGGGACCCACGTTCACGCAATGCTATTCTCGAGCGAGAGAGGCGGGAAATGCGCACGCGTTCGAAAGCTTTCGAGAGAAAATGAGTGACTGGAGTGGGTCGACCTGATGTGGAAACCGCGAGTGCAGGCGGCGTCCGGTAGAGGTGGTAATCGCCGTCTGCGATGGAATTGCATACGTTTACATCGATTACAGCTACGATTGCGAATGGTGACTGTTTTACAAGGGCGCACCTGCTTTGGGATTTGCAGAGTACGTGGCGTCTCTCGTTGTTTGTGAAAATACTGAGTTTGATTTTAGTAACGTGCTTGTGGCAAATATTTGATTACTGAACGAAATATTAGTTTTCGCTTTCAGTTAAACTACCGACTTTCATATTGTGTTGTTTCAGTTAGTGAGACTTGTAATCTCGTGGAGTCTTCTCAACAAGTTTCAAACTTTGTTACATTTTAGATCTGTTATTTAGAGTTTGGACTAAAATGGCGTGATATATGGGAGAGAAAATGTATTAACATTGAGTCACGTAAGCCGGCGCCTTTTTAGAGAAAAGAAATTTACGTCTTAGCTTCTTGGAAATGGTCTATAGCAAAATATCCGGGACTAATTAATCAATTCTCAATTTCACTATAAGCCATGAAGTAATTCATTTTAATGAAGTAAGTTGTATTCTTTTTTCCGTATTTAAAACTTCGATTCATTAAGTTGATAGCCTGTTAGAGTCGCAACTTTATTTATTAAAATCGTTTAATCTAAATTAAGGTTTTTGGCTATTGTATTTCTTTTTTTAATGTTTTTTAATTACTCTAAAATAATTCTGGAGAAAAACCTATTAATAGAAACTTATAACTTTTTTTTGCAATGTAATATGTCCCGAAGTTGATAAATAACGATGCATGGGTGGGGGAGAATTTAAAATTGAATGTAGTATGATTTATTTTTTTCGAATTAAGCGCTATTTTCTTTTATTGAAGATATTAACAATATTTACTTTATACTTCCTTCAACACTGATACAGTAGACATTTTTTATTGTCGTGGGGGCGTATAATGTTACCCATTCATAGGAAGTCTGGAGCAATTCAGCAAATTAGGAAACGGGAAAAAGAAATATTGCAAAGGTCTAGAATACATAGTCAAGTAACAGCACCGACTGTTTTAAAGTTGCATAGATGAAACATAAGTTCTGTAAATGTGTAATAAAAAAAATATTTTCAAATATCAAATGATGTTCTTTAAAACCCAAATTCATTAATACGCTAAACAAAAAGAAACCACCATGAGACACTGTATGTTTGAGAATAGACTGATTTATGTTCTCTGTAATGGCAATCCTATTTCTGTTTGCATTGGTCTTATTCTCAAAGAGCCATAATTTTTACTTTCTCATGAGGATACGCATACATGTATGCAGAGTAATATACTACTTATTAACTTATAGAGAAAGTTGTATAGTTCTGTGGAAAATCAATTTCAAGATATCAATGGAAAAACATGTTTTGGAGTCCTTGATACAAAAGAAGCGATTTTTCAAAACTTCTGTCTGTCGGACTGACTGACCCGAGTGTTCAAGTGACTTGGGGATCTGACTCTGAGTTTCTGACTGACTGTGTCTGACTCTGTTAATCTGACCATTCATCAGTCTGACTGTGAACAATACTAGAGTCTAGGACTAGTTGGTAGGATTTTTTTAATTAATAAATTAATATTAACAAAATTAATATTCCACGATCCATCTAGCCTGACTTTCAGCTCACTGATTTTGAAAGAATTATTGAAATGTTGGTGGTACTTCACGTGAATTCTAAGTAATTTCAAAATTTTCTCAAAAACGGTTTAAAATTTATTCATGAAATTTCTTTTAAGAATAGAGAAAAACACACTTACAAAGATGGCATAGATCAAACTTTTAACAATTTTCAGTTATTCAAATAAAAACTATTTTTACCCTTTTCCGTCATCAAATCCTTGACTTTACATACACTGCGAAAATGATTGCAAGAGTTCTTCTTCTGCACTTCAAGGATGAGGCGGCTGCTTTTTCCATCTTCACATATCAAACTATCTTCTGCATGGTCTTCCTGCACTTCTTCCTGTTGGGTTGTACTGCAGCACTTGTTTATGTAGCCTATTGTGCTCCATTCTTTCTAAATGTTTTTTCCAGTCTTGTTTGTATAATTGTATACAATCATTTATAAATATATTTATTTCTTTTCTTATATTTTCATTTCTTTGTTTGTCTAGCAAAGTACAACCTTTTACTCTCTTTAAAAATTTCATCTCTGTAGATTGAATATTAATTTTTTTCTTTTTGAGAGAGAATTCAATTTTCACTCCCAAACAGGACTACTGGTGTGGCCATTGATTTATAAAATTTTAACGTTGTGTCTTTTTAAGTTTATTTCTTAATGTTCTATGTAGCATGCTGCATATATATTGGAACTTGTGCAATTTATTTTTAATATCTTGGTTCCAGTCATACTAATATCACATCCCAGATAATTGAAATGTGATATTTGTTCTATTTTTTGGTTTTCCAGGCATATCTGTGTTCTAATTGGATAAAATCCTTTAAAAGCCATGATCGGATTTTGTTTTCATGTTATAATTTGTACATATTGGATTTAATTGATGGAGTGCCATTTGGTGATAATTTTCCTTTTCATACATAATAACTTGGTCATCAGCAAATAGCAGGGTATTGATATAATTATTTCTGTTCAATCTGATCCCTTGTTTTACTTTTAATTTCCATTCTCTAAGAATATTGTCTATATCGATCTTAAATAATATTGGGGAAAGGCTGCAACCTTGTTTTAATCCTTGGTTAGTTTTTGTGATTGATATGAATTTATTTTCTAAGTAAGTTTTGTAAGTAATTATCTAGTCTCTGTTGATATAGCCTTTTAATGCTCTCTTCTTGTAGCAGATATACTTCAAAACCTTTTCTACATTGTTTTTATTCTTGGGGCTTCGATTTTTCCATGTTCTTAGTAATTTAATAGTTGAGATAACCAAATAGTGAACTGAGTATATATTTTTGCCTCTATAAACTCTTGTATCTTGAATTAGGGTTGATAATTTCTCGTTAACTATAACATAATCTATGAGTGATCTCAATCCTCTTGAATTCCAAATATATTTATGAATATCTTTATGTTTAAAGAAATTGTTAATTATTTTTAATTTATTATAGGTGGCAAAATTCCTGAATTCAATACCATTATTATTCACTGTCTGCTCTCGGTCCCTACTATCTTAGGTATTGGTTTGTTTCCAACTCTTGCATTTAAATCTCCACTAATTATCAAATGATCTTTGTTATTAATTTGGGAAATAACTTTCTGTAGATTTTCATAAAAAGTTATGGTTTCTTCTTTTTTCCCTTCTTCTGGGCCATATACTCCGACCACATTTAGATGTCTTCTCTCTATTTTTAATCTTACTGTTATTATACTTTCATTTACATAACAATAACTTACTGTTTTAGAGGTCCATTTCCTATTAATTAATATTGCTACTCCACTACTTGCTCTTTGACTTTAGTCTACTCCAGAATAGATCATTGCGTAATCGTCAAGATCTTTGGTTCCCTTAAGCTTTTTCTTCATTTCTGTTAAAACGGCTATATTAATGCTACATTGCTTTAATTCATCATTGAGTTCTTTTTCTTTGGTACCTAAACCTCTTACATTCCATGTGGCAACTTTTAGTGCAAGGGTTCTGTAAATTTATTTTAGTGTTTATTGTATATTTTGAATAAATTTCTTTAGCACCCATTAATTTTTTGACCTCGGAATTTAGTTACGAATTATCATATTTTTAAAGCTTTATAATCCTTTGTATAGTATATCATATGCTAAGGAAATGTGATTTCACAGTTGATAAGAAACCATCGACACGTCTCTAAAATTGTGCTACAGGTGGGTAGAGAATTATATGCCTGTCATACATCCAACAGTTTTTCGAAGAAAAAATAGAAAGGAGGACAGATGGGGAAATTATGAGGGAGAGTTCAGGGTCAGGTGAATGATAGTTGGGAGATATGTGGGGAAATTAAGGGGGCAGTTTGGATTCGGATTATGTTCTTAGGCAATATTCTACAAACAAATGCTTAAAAAAATATGACGATCAGTAAGCAAATTACAAGGTAAAAACTACTGGGTGCTACAACAATGTATACAAATAAACACTAAAGTAACATAAAATATTAATACAAATAAATTTACAGAACTGCTGTCATTTTCGAAGTATGTCAAGTGGTGGTTTTAAAGGTGGAATAGGTAAAAAATTAGTTTTTTTTTACTACAGCCAAGGAATATTAAAAAAACAACAACAATATGTTAATAGAAAGATTGGAGATTTCTTCTGGCCTCTTCATTTGTTCTAAAACAGTAAACATTTTTATTAATTTTTTCAAAACATTTGTTTGACTTTGGCACTGAGAAAGTCAAATATTGGTTTTTGATTGTATAATTTATTTTCTTTTATTTCACTTCCTTTTTCATTTAGTAATTTTAATGTTAAGTTGATGAAAAAATATAAAAAATTTAAGTAAAAAATATTAACATTAATTAATTAATTATAAAAATATTAAAAAAAACACATCTATGGGTGGAGAGGGATGGGAGTTGTGAGAGCGAGGGCTATGAAACCTTTCAAGAAATCGTTTTGTTTAACAGCTCGTATGTCATTTGATTTTAGGAAACATCTTACCATCTTTTCCGGAAGTACCCTTTGATTCAATGTATGAAATGTAATACTAGAAAATTGACGTAATAAATCAGCTAATGTCAAGAAAAAGTTATTTCACAAGAGTGGTTGGACTACTTTGCTTGTAATCAACGGAATATATATATATATATATATATANTATATATATATATATATATATATATATATTTCATGTCTCATGGTCGTTTCAAAATTTGTATGTAGGCGAAGGGTCACGAGAGATACTAAAAGTAAAGGGATCTGCCAGGATTCTGTTCATTTAAAGCAATTACATTAAGCTTCGTTAAAGAAGCATTTCTTTTTTAGTTTTCGACACGAAGCCAACCGTAACACGATGTACATTAATTATCCAATGAACAGCAGTCACACTGCATGAAAGATTTAAGGAAGTGCAGCGGGCTCGACGCTGTTATCATCCCGGGTCTCCATTCATCTCACGCGCGGAGAAAATTATCTCCGTAGCTAATCCCAGCCAACTCTGTGCCGTTCGTGATCATTTTCTTCCACAAGATACATTAAGCTGTCAACAATAAATTAGTCTTTGTTCTCTCTTTACAGCGGTGAGCGCAAAATAAACAGCCTATGGACTCTTACGCAAACACGAAGCTATACTGAGGAATAAATGAATGACAAGGTTAGCAATGGAGTTTATGCCAGCCTTGAGTTTTCTGCCGGTGTTATTATGCTGTAAACAACTGAGTTTTTCGTTGTGGTAATAACTAGTAGAGCTTGTTCACTGCCAAGTGGGAGAGGTACTTAGTACTAGAGAACTCGTGCTGTAAATTTTTTCTTTGGCTGAATGTATTTGGGGATCAGCTGTGTGTCTCTCTAAATAGGTGCTGTGTAACTACTATACTGATAAACAACATCCACAGGATTTTAATATTCGCAATATCTTATTAAATTATTACAAGTTTCTCTTCCTTAGTTCGTTACAATTTGGTTCTCTATGAAACATTTGTATCAGCGTAATTTGAAAATGATAGAAATATGTTCGCGGGGATATACACTGAAACGATGACTCTTCACAACGATAACTTAGTAAAAATAATATAATTTCTGATTAGTTGAGAAAGTGAAAATTTAACTCTCCCGGTCGAAATTTGTAGAATCAGTATCTAGGTAATAATACTCACGGTACTGAACAGTGATTTCTAAATGTTTGACTTAAAAGACGTTCTGGGAAGTTGGGGGATTAACAATAGCTGTCAATACAATCGTAGCAGTAGGACACACACGGCCATTTGAAGCCTAAAAGGCATGTCTAAGGAAAACTACTCTTTTAGTTAGTGATGATCGTCTATTCTAAAGAATAAGGCCTTCTTACTTATGCTTACCTAACAAACACTATTAAGTAGGAAAATAATAAAACAAAATTTGATATAGGCCTTTTAAGTTTTGGAGCGCAATTAACGTTTACATTCTGTGTAGACGCATTTGCCGCTCTAGTAGGGCTTTGGAGGTGGGCGAACGCTTTTTCCTTTTCCACCCTTTCGCAGCACGAGCCACCGCCATCGCCTCCACAACCGTTACGGCCGCCCGCACCACCACCGCCGCCACCACCTCTGTCACAGCCGCCGCCCCGTTGACACCACCAACACCCACGCCGCCGACGTCGTCAGTGCCGCGCCCACTGTGCTTTGACTCTTTGAGGTGATCTCAGGTCAGCGGATCTGAGAGCTACGGCGTGCTCGCAGCGGGTGATTAATCGCTGTGGCAACGCGATCGCAGCCGAGCGCAGCGTAGGCCTGCGCGGTCCATATCGGTTGCCCATTCGCTTTGTCAGCGTCGGCGAATTCGCCCAGCACTTCTGGATGTCACCTGCGTGACGGCAGTATTCGCGTGAAGAATACTGGGATCTCCAGTGAGTCCTGCGTAATACTATTAGTAAATGTCGATTTCACTAGTTATTCTTTCTCGCACTTCGTGAAGAGAGAAAGTTACGTAATCGTGCGCCGGAAAGCGGCGAATTTTCAGTAGAAAAACTCTTATTGCCGACCCCTAGTAACGAGAAAGTAGATAACTCATGTTGCCATGTAAAGCAAATTATTACCTTAAAAATATTCTAATGAAATGAACAGAAAAATTATTACAAATATATAACTGCATTTAGACACAAAATGTGTTCCTTAAAAGTATGGCGCACTGGAATCGTTGTACCAATACCTCCAAAAAATAAAGACATTAAAACCTACAAATTGTAGGTCGATATCCTTAACTTGCAATCTGTGTAAATTACTTGAAAAAATAATAATTTTTTTCGAATATTTTGGTTGAATTTGGTTTCGAATGACAACAACATATGATCAATCAACACGTTTTGGCGGTGAGGGCTGACCCGTAAAGGAGGGTAAATCGCCCATTTATTTATTGCAATGGTTGAGATTCAAACCTCAAAAAAAGATTGCACTTTTGCAACTTTGAATGGATTGCCTTTTAAAGGGAATCCAATTCTTTTCCTTAGGTGAGCAATGATCAACTTGACCGGTACATGAGAAAGCAGGAAATGGGTAAATAATATCAAGTGCCTCACAAAATAGTAATTAGTTGGGTGCAACATTATTTTGTAGAATGAATTCAAAGGGCAAATTAGACCTTTGAAGGCGACCACTTACTCTTAAAATACCTTTATCATCTAAAAATGGAGATAAAAGGATACTACTCATAGTGGCAATTCTTTGAAATGAGATAAATTTCATTTGAAAATTCACAGGCTTGAGTTAGTTTGACACATGCGTGGAGAGCATTAGTTAGCTCGTCCGATCAAAGAGGGCACAGCTTGGCTTTCTTCTTAGAATTCTTTATAAATATTAAAGTGAAAGTCATCACTCTAAGTTTTTTGACACCCAAACGGTGATGAAACTACTTGGCAAACCATTTTCAGCTCAGCAAGCGCAGTGTGATGAAAGATCCAATGTACCACTTTGATGTCCTTGTGACAGCCATTCCGTACTAGACCATCAAATGTCATTGTTAAGGATTGTACGATGTTAAATCCTTGAGAAATTAAATATCCAGGATTGTGACATGAAGTTACCTGATAACACAAGTCATTTGCTATCTTAAATGTCTGCCACTGTTGGAACCAAACGTTTTAAAAGTTGTTGAAGAATGATATCAACCATATCTATTTTTGAATCGGATCACATATCTGTAGGAAAAGTACTCAGGTTTAAAGACATGGAATTTGCTGTAAAGACTTAATAGCAGATGTGCTGCTAAAAGTTGTAAACGTGGTATTGTATTTGCCTTAAGAGGCGCGACGTTCTCCGTATTCTTGTTCTCTGGCATCGCAAAATCCATGCAGGCATTATCGTTACCTTGATATAAGGCAAGACGAGCCATGGATATTTGCAATTTGAATCTCAAATTGTTAAGAATTGGATAGACATTGTTGAGCTATTTCTAGAGGAATGCTTGAAATCCAACAATTTTCTTTCTGTAATGATTGGAAGAAGAAATTCGCATTTGGCAACGAGTGGTGAGATTAACCCAAGTGGGTCAAAATTTGATGGTATACACCTGAGCAAAGCTCTCCTTGTACAGGGGCCAAAGGAACCGTGGCACTGATGGCACTCTTAATGCGAAGAGTATCATCGGATGGTTGCCATGAGTGTTCTGCACGAGGCGTGTTTGCTCGAGAATCGAGGCAGTTTGCAAAAAATCCGCATCTGACTTCAGACCACGCGAAAAATGCTGCATCTGATGCTCGGTACGAGGGGAACGACTCGGGCCAGTCTTACGTAAGACGGCTACGGGCAGTGGGCCAGAATGAGGAAATGTGTATGTATGAGCTAAAATAAAGAGATGTGAGCATGGAAATAAGAGACAGTTTATTGCGATTAAAACAATAATAATAATAATTAATACAGTGTTTGAAATTTTTGAACATGAATACACTATTTCTAATGATTTTTTTAATCATTTTAGATAAAATATCATGACGTGCTGCTGCTCAAACGGAAGAGTAAAAATACCTATCTGGTACCAATTAATTATAATAAACGTTTCTAAATTAAAATAACAATTATTCACAGATTTGTGCAAGTTAATTGCAGTGTGAACCCTAAAATTCTGTCACACTTTGCAAACGGTATTAAGTTTATTTACGGAAGTTAATAATAATATTATTGTCATTTGTATCTTTGTAAAGTTCCACTTTACTTTCATCGTTACTCGTTTTCCAATAATTCACAATGAAAACCATGTCGCTGATAAAAGAAGTGAAATTTGGAAAATCATCTCTAAATGTAAAGTTTTTGTTTTCCCGCTGAAAAAAAAGATGTTCGTTTACATAAAAACTTCTCAAATCTGAAGAAAGTCTTTGCCATTTCACAAACAATGTGTGAAGCCTCTTCCTTTTATCCCTATTCTTTTTAGATTTCTTCTTGTGTTAGGGCGCCATCTCCAGGCGAGTGTAAGCTTTCATAATGCTCTTAATTTGCTTTTGAAATCACGGCGCACTGTAAACGCGACCGATCACATAGCGCTCGCTGACCCTCTACCAACGCCTTGCGTAGGCCATGGCTCCAGTACGTGGAAATCGCCGCCGCTGCCGCGGTCCCGTGATCCAGCCCACCGCCAGCGACAGAGGACACGGTACTCGAGGCTGAAATACTCGAGCGAGTGCGAGCGTGCAAATGGCATGCCTTGCAGATCTCTAGTTGCCATGTTAGGCAAAATTCTTTGTTGTGGAGAATTCCGTATTATCGTAGGTGCGAATATTCTGAGGTTCGCGCAAATGAATAAGGTTGGATTGCATTGATTCAGTTGAATTAGAATTCCATTTCTAGAGTTTAAGGCTAAATGCACCGAAAAATACTTGTAGGAAAATTCAATAGATCGCAGCACTATCACAGGGGAATTTACTCATAACGTCTGAATCAATGGTCCGATTTTCGATTTGTAAACGGCATTTGACGTCTTTTTAAAATAGAATTTACGCTACGATGACCTTTTCCCAAAAATCTAACAAAAACGCGAATTTGAAATTAGATCTCAAACAGCCGAGAACAAATTTAAAAATGTGTCCTTATAGCGCGATGGCGACATGCTTTCTGAATCCAACGCCGTGACAATCATGCAAATCGGACGAATAGGAGCGTCGTAAAGTGAAATTTACGAAAACACCTCGCCCCCCGCCCCACTTCCTCTTCTGCGCCGTTGCGTCACCCACCCGCCCGTTGTGGGCCCTCTGTCAGCGCGGTGGCACGGCCAGGCCCGGCGTCGTGCGGCCAGCCCCGACGGACGGACGGAGGAGGCGGTACTTGCGGGACACGCAAGCCACACACTCGGTTTATGCGTTCGTCACTTTGCATCTCAATCTATTTTTCCACGGATATCAAACTAGAGATTCTAACTACATTTTTCACATATTTCAGTCTTCCTTCGAATACCATTTTAAATTTTTTTGATGCATTACTCAAAATATTGTTACCGATTTTTAACTACTTTTTAAAAAAAGGAACTAATTGTGTAAATAACCGCATTATTCCATCTCCTCACATCTTATTTTAGATATATTTTACTTCTAAGGTCTTCGGTTATCACTACACCTTGGTCTAAGATCTTCCGTTGTCAAATACCGTAAAAAATGAGGGGAGTATACGCACGAGTTATTTTATCGTACAACTCGATTTTTGATCTCAAAACCACGTTTATCTGCTTTAAAGAGTTCATCTGGTGAATCTCTTTTCCCAAGTAAAATAGTCGAAGTTAATTTTAAAAATGTTTTCGTACTTTCGGACAAATTTTAAAAAAAGCATTATCTTGGCTGTAGTTTCGTTTCAAATAATTTGTCGTGATCTTCCTCAGGGCTGGTATGTCCATACATCTGATGGTATGGACATGGTAACGACAAGATGGTCGAAACGTCGGCAACAATCTTAGGCGCGGCGACACCCGGACCTTATTCCATCCTTGTTAAGCCGACCGCGATCCTAGTAAGCAAACTATGATACTTGTTAAGCCTACCATAATCCATAAGTGAAAGATCAACCCAGCAATCGATAAAGTGAGAGATCGACCCATCAAGTCGATCAAGTGAAGGATCGACCCAGCAAGTATATCAAGTGCGGGATCGCTTCAGCAAGTCGATGAAGTGGGTGATCGACCCAGCAAGTCGATGAAGTGGGGGATCGGCCCAGCAAGTCGATGAAGTGGGGGATCGACCCGGCAAGTCGATCACCTGACGGATCCGTCTAAGTCGATCTGACTATCCTGAGTATTATAACTATTTAACTTTTGATTATTGTGACTATTTTGTCAGTCAGTCCTTCCATCAGTCCGTCCTTCAGGCAGTTTGTCAGTCCGTCCGTTAAGCCGTTCGTCTGTCAGGCAGTCAGTCAGTTAGTCAGTTTTTTCGTCCGTCAGGCCAACCGTCCGACCGTCAAGCCGACTGTCCGTCCGTCAGGCCGTCTGTCCGTCCGTCAGGCCGTCTGTCCGTCCGTCAGGCCGTCTGTCCGTCCGTCAGGGCGACTGTCCGTCCGTCAGGGCGACTGTCTGTCCGTCAGGGCGACTGTCCGTCCGTCAGGCCGACTGTCCGTCCGTCAGGCCGACCGTTAGTCCGTCAGGATGACCGTCCGTCAGGCCGGCTGTTAGTCCGTCATGCGAACGTCAGTCCATCCGTCCGTTAGGCGGTCCGTCCATCAGTCTGTCAAACAATCTGTCCATCCGTTAGTCTGTCAGTCCGTCCATCCATCAGTCAGTGAGTCCGTCCGTCAGTCGCTCCGTCGGTCAGTCGCTCCGTCGGTCAGTCGCTCCATCCGTCTGTCAGTCACTTCCTATGTGTGTGTGCACGAATTCTTTTTCATATTTAGATAGAATTATAAACTTTCTTTTATTTCGTTTCTCATTCACTTTACCCTATGGTAACTATATCATGTAGTCAGTAGATTATTTATAGCTACCCAACAGTTCTCACTGTTGTTCGTCTTTTTGCATCTGAAGATAACATGCTGGAATAATGTGCGGCACATTCCTAAACGACCGAAACGGATATCGTGATATTTATGAACTTTCATACAAAAATAATTTTGATCGTAAAAGATAAGATAATTTACAAAGTCTGTTTATTAATTTCATCAAAATCACAAAGGATATTATTTAAACATTTCAAATACAAAGACCAAAGTGTTGGCATTTACGGAAAAACATACGCACTTCTTGAATAGTATGACATGTTGGTCATTATGACATGTTGGTCAGTATGACATGTTGGTCATTTTAAATATTTTTAAAATAGTATAACTTGTTTAACAGAGGTAGATCTAGATGAAAAAAATCCAAACGTTCCAGAAAATATACTGCTTGCTCGACCGCAAGGGAGAAGGGATAATCACGCTGATTTCTTTCACCAGGATTTCTGCGTCATCGGTATATTGTAGAGTTCCATGGTTTATCTTCCTACAAACTTGATACTTCTCTTTGTACGATTTGATCTCGTAAAGTAAAGGATGAAATTACTTTACATATTTCGTAAATAATTATTACAGTTTTCATTTTCGATCTATTACAGGCAAATAGCACACACACACTCTTTCTCACACAAACACACATTGAGATTTTCGTAGAGAAATAAAATATTCCTATATTTTCAGTTTAGTTATAATTGAATAGTTATATAATGACACGGTCTGTACACGGAGCAAACGGTTGGGAAGTGCAGGTGTTGCGATTCTATTCCTGAGAGCGGGCGTTAGTCCGGTTGCAGCTCTCGGAATGCACCTAGCAAGCGGAATTCGTTGTACACAACCAAAACAAATTAACGAATGTGTTTGCCGACCGGCCATTCTCCAGCGCGGGAGGCACTGCCGCGTGAACTAGCGGTATATAAGTTAGCGGCGAAAATCGCTTGGCGGGATTGGATAACTAATGAAATCTTCGTGCTGATGCTCATTTGTCTACCCATGCGGTTGTGCTCGCAAGCGTCGACTATGCGAGTTGTCTCTCTCGCCATAGGACTACAGGCCAGAAGCGCGACGTGAAATAAGATGAAAATTAATTGTTCAAGCAATCAATGGCAAAATGCTATATTTCTGACTTCAGGGAGTGAAGGGAGGACTAACTTCGATACATGGCACTGACACGCATTCTAAAGCAAGCGTGTATGTGTAGAACGCGAGGTAGAAGACACAGAGGCAAATCGTTATAGAAATGAAATTGGTAGAAGCCAGAACAGGTCATGAGCCCATCCTTGGAGTGGAGGAGAAGAAGATGATCATAAGGGTGTCAACTCTGTTAGTTGTTAATACGAGCATAACTGCATCGCAGGCCAGTACCCATAAAGCTGAAAAAGGATACTGTTATTTTTTAATTGCTGAATTATTTGCAGAGCTAAAAATTAATCTTAGACGTAGCACCGCTTTAATCGCCGTGCCACTGCGCTGACAGAGGGCCCACAACGGGCGGGTGGGTGACGCAACGGCGCAGAAGAGGAAGTGGGGCGGGGGGCGAGGTGTTTTCGTAAATTTCACTTTACGACGCTCCTATTCGTCCGATTTGCATGATTGTCACGGCGTTGGATTCAGGAAGCATGTCGCCATCGCGCTATAAGGACACATTTTTAAGTTTGTTCTCGGAAGTTTGAGAACTAATTTTATATTCGCGTTTTTGCTAGATTTTTGGAAAAAGGTCATCGTTGCATAAATTCTATTTTAAAAAGGCGTCAAATGCCGTTTACAGATCGAAAATCGAACCATTTGGTTCAGACGTTATCGGTAAAGTAAATTTTACTTATTTTGGTGCTGCCACGTGGTGGCTACAAATTGTACTAGTGTCGGGACATTTAGCCTTAAAGCCTGCCTTCGGCAATGTTGAGGCTGCGAAATATTGCTTAGATGATTGGGAGAGCATTTGCAGAAACTGCGCAGAGAAGTTCTTTGTTTGGACGGAATAAACGTTTTACTTACGAATTCTATCCGTTAATCATGTTTCTGCTGTTTTGCCGCATCTCAGAGAGTCTGAGGGTCACGGAGATTGCAATACTGTGCTGGGAATTGCTTGCCAACGAACCGCACCAAACATTCCATGCACCCAATACACGTATTATTTTCTCTGAATGATTGCTACGAAAATGCCCTCGGCCCCAGATTCTGATGCAATGCTATCTCGTCGTATGTAGAAAAAATTGGATTCCGGGAAATCTGACAATGGGAAACCTTTCGTCGTAGCCGCCCAGGAGGTAGGAGGACTTACTTTTTCTTCCATGTCCTATCCCCACATGCACTACACTACCACACATGCGGGGAGACTAGTCGGAGCTTAGAGCTTGTCCCGGCTGGTTCGGTGCCCCGCTGGAGGGATACCTGGTTGGGGAAAAGTACGCTAGCCGATGGTAGATCGGCGCCGGACCTCACCATCTAGCGGAGCGGGGAGATTCGCTACATCCCGAGAAAAAGCACACACACTTACGGGTCTGATGACCTTAGCATTTGACGTGTCCGGAATGATTAACCAATTAATAAAAAAGATAATTGGAAATAATGCCAATTGTTTTAAAAGTTTACTTATTGATGCGGTATTTATGTTTATGTATCTGTTGAACTGACAGTAACTTCGTAAAAGCATTTTGTGATTAGTAGCTGAATGTAACTTAGGTGACACAATTTTAACCAAGGGATCGACTACTGTTTGTTTTTTCCTTTTTAAGCTGTTTTTCTGTTATCTTTTGTAACCGTACGAAGGACTTCAGTCCAATAGAGTGCCAAAAGTAAGTATTGTTTTGGAAAATAATGTTTTAGTAAATAAGTCGGTAGAAGAAGAAACAAGTGACAACGTGGACGCGGAACCGAATTTTATATTCTCGTTAAATAACAGGGGAAGTTTTGAACTAGAAAATGATTGTTAGAAAAATATACAATTTTAAGAATCATCCGGAAGCAAATCGAAAAGGGGAGACAAAATATTAGAAGAACTTAAAGAGGTAGAAAGATACTTACACGGAAAGACAATTGAATATAGGCAGCTGATGTAAGTGAACCAGAGTGCAATGAACTTTGGGGAACGCAGCAAATTTAAAGGCAAAATTTACAGAACCTCTTAAGTGTCAAATCAGAATAGAGGTAACTAAAATATAAAATGTTCCAAAACGATCTCAGTGGCAGAGGAAAGGGAATGTTTTTTTTATTGTTAAAAAACAATCGAAAGACAGGACTGTCTGAAAAGGAACCAGAGGGATGAAAGATTCCGAGCCGACGACATGTGCTGGCAAGTTGTGTTTTTTGGAAGAATGAATTGTTATCGGAGAGGTGTATTGGGAGCCAGAAATACGGCATTTAGTAGGTAGCGTAGAAACGCATAGGATGTGTGGAATTATAGAACGGCGAGCCCAGCTCATGGAATTTTATGATGAAATGGCAGATGGAACGCATTTGCCAGCCGACGGAAACGCTATCGCAGTCAGGGAGGTGAACATCCTAGAAATATAACCCGCTCATACGGAATAAAATTATAAGAAGGCCGAGTATTATAGTAGATTTAGTAAAGCTTACACAATGTACATGGCTATCAAAATGACAATGCGCACGGTATAAATGAGAATAGTGTAAATATTTTGTTGTTTACCGTGAATGTTATAAGCGTGAATTTGGATTCTTGTGTTATTGTGTAGGTTTTGTTTTTGTGTAATGATTTTATCGGTAGCGTTACAGAGGATAGTAGCGTAGACGATTAACGCCGCCGAATAAACAGTACCACCGAACGCGGTACTGAATATTTAATTGCAAAATGTCTAAATATTTTTGGTTTGTAGATAAGGGAAGTTAACTTCCATGTCACTCATCCAAGCCAAATTTATTTTAGTGTTCTGAAGATTACCTTCAGTAGTCCTACAATGTTATTTTATATATCTGAGGAACCAGAAATTTTATTGGGAGCAGATACGTTTTACAGTCCACCTTGCAAATTAGTTGTGCTCTTCACCCGTTACTCTGCACAGTTTTGAGTCCGTATAATCGCGTGAAAAAAGGGTTAAGATACACTGTATTATACGGCCGCACCCGCATTTGCTTACAATGTGGCGGAATCCAATTTGTTACACTAATGTTCACCTCTCACCATAGGAGTAGTGGGTCTTGATAGTAAGTAACGTCCATGAATACCAAATGTGCATAAGCGGTTCCTTATTAAAAGTAACTTCTCATAGCTTAAGTATTTCCTTACCCTATAAGTGACGACTATGAATATAGCCCATGGAGTGTTATTAGTGTGGAAAAGGACACATTAAAGAGATGTGTAGATCGAGGCACACAAGTGAGGTAGAAAGTAAGAGACGAAATATGAAGAAAAAGAGATAGATGCAGTAAACCGTGTGTTTAATGATAAAGGGTAAAATAAGTTATTAGTAAAATTGCAGATTGGCAAGTGTGGCGTCGTTAACACGAGGGCCAGAACCGTTAGGTCGGTGAAAGTACGCTGCGGGGGAGGAAGGGGTTGAGACTGAACTTCCGGGAGTTTGCGCTCTGGCGGTTGACTCAGGTAGAGCCGCAGAGCCAAAAATACCGTAGGCTGTAAACTCCGAGGATGCTAGCCAGCGAGCCCCTCTTACGGAAGCAGGCGAGCCAACCTGAGAATCCTGTGTGTGGGCGTAAACCAAGCTGCTGGCCAGCGAGCCTATCTATGGAACAGTGGTGGGGGGTGTCAGCCTCAACTATTTAACGCGGCGCCATCTGCGCCCGCGTTCTCATTCAGTTAGCATCGGGGAGCTTGTACGTGTATGTACGAGGAGTGTAGGAGTGTGGGCGAGATGTCCGGAGAGTAAGGGCCAGACGATCTCGCGTGCTGTAGGCACACGGTCGCCACGACCGGGTTAAATTTTGGCGTCAGGCCATGTGACGGTAATTGTCACGGGACGGAGGTCCGACAGCTCGCATCACGCGTGGCTTGTATTTTTTCTGCGGTAAAGCAGGGTATTGAAAGGAAAAGGTTTCCGGAGTGTTTTAATATTAGCAATTTATTGTAACTTGTACATAATCTTTTAATATATCATTTTTATTTTGTTATTGAAATTTATTTCTTATTTCACTACGTCACACAAGTCAGAAGTACCTTTTCTTATAGATACCGGTGCCACAGCAACTTTTATAATACGTACAAAAGATTAGGGGCTTCTGTGGTTAGTAAAGTGGACAAATCTATATTCAGATTTGGAATGAGCCCCTTTGAGGTGATAGGAAAATTCAAAATACAGGCTAGTAACGAAGGCAGAAAGGCGGACTTGGAGTAATAGTAAGTAAGATTCAGATACGCCATTAACCTGTGAGGCCTAGACAGGTTTCAACGCGATGGGTTTTGGCATAGTGGATCAAGTAAGTACAGTGTCGGAAAGTGAGAAACCAAAATTAATAGAGCAACTTAACACTTGGCGGAAGTCTTTGAGCCTGGTTTGGGAGAATATAACAATTTTCAAGCGCCCTTAGAAGTCAAAGAGCCGAAGCCACATAAGCCGAAGTTCTGTAAAGCTAGGTCGGTGCCGTGGGCAATAAAAGACAACGTAGAAGGTAAACTACACAGGTTAGAGGAAGGAAAGATAATCATTAGAGTAGTAAATGGGCCATACCAGTAGTAGCGGTGAAGAAGGGAGCATACATCTCTCGGAGGATTTCAAAAGTACAGTGAACGAACAGATGGAGATCGAACAGTATTCCATACCAAAGCCAGAAGATTTGTTTAATAAGCTAGCAAGTGGACAGTAATTTACGAAGATTGTTTTAAAAGATGCCTAGTTACGAATACTTTGAATAAGATGAAACAAAAAAGGCTCTAGTAGTAAACACGTCATTAGTTTTGTATTAACGGCGTTAGTTTTGTTGTATTATCTGCCCCGGACCAAACCTCAGTAGCCAAATGTAAATTAATGTTTGGAAACATTAAATCTGGATTATCTAGTATAACATCAGATAATATGTTCCAATCGGAATTATTAATGTAATTTCTGGGTTTTGTATAAGCGCAATGTGAAATACATTATTAGCAGGTTTCTCCTTTATCGAAATGCTATTTGGACGTGAATAGAAACCATATTATTAAGTTGGAATGGATGAGCGTATTGCCTGATTATTGGACTTGAGTAGGTACTTGAAGAGATTAAAAAATCATTTCTGAAATGACATTACAATCTGACCCAGTGTTTAACAATGCCACATTGATTAAGCAGCCGTTAGTGTCAGGAACTATTACGCAACGAGTAGCCATTAGACACTGCATATCGAAAGCAATTTGCGTAACGCACATTTCATGATGAGCATTATCCGAAACACTGTTAACTATAGTGGAAGTTGTTACTCTAGCAATGGAAGCTGAATAATTTGCGTTCATCTTATGTAACAAAGTGGTAACACATTGGTGACATCTTACAAAGATAAGCCTGCCAGTAGGACAAATATCCTAATGAACGAAAACACGTTCAACACAAACCTTTTGGCTTAACAGTTCATGTTTTATCGACTTGTTACAACAATTTCAATGACTATCTGATGTAGTGTTGGGTGCTTGATTAGCATGTTTACTATCAGATTTAGTTATGATAGCACGAGGTTTCGCAAAGTGAAATAGAGAATTAGCTTTTAGCATTCGAGCTATTTCAACTCGAGGTTCAATGAAAGTAAATAATATTGTAGGGTGGGAATTTCTTTCAGCCTGAATTGATGGTTCCAATTCTTTGACAAACCCATTTGGCTAGAAATTGAGACTCTTGAAATTAATAATTTTGATGAGTCAACAGTTAGCTTCAGTGCATTGTATTTACTAATGAAATGATCGACGAATGCTTGTAGAGAAGCGGAATTATTCCTTTCAATTGTAGGAGAATTGAAAATATTATCAATATGAACGTCGTCAATCAATCTATGACTGTTGAAGCGAGTGCATAATGTTTTCCAATAATATCAAAATTAACTTCAGAAATGGGAATGTTTCAATGACAAGACAAGAATCAGTGCTCAAAAACTTATTTCTTATATTGAATATTAATATTATTGAATTGGTCGGGCATAATGATTGGAACGTGTCCCGAAACTCCAACCAAGATGTAGCTTTGCCGTTTTCTTAATTCTGGCAATTTGGTATGAGGCAATGAATAACCATTACGACCTTCAAGTGATTGATGTTGCAGAACTAAGAGTGAAGAGGTGGGAGAGATATCAAATTTTTCTTTGCCTTTCTTTAATAAGTTGTCAAATTTGGCAAACGCGTAGAGGTTCAACGGATGCGCGATAACATAGTGCGACAATGGAATTTGCCGCAAAACAGAAATATATTAGTTATGTAGTTCAATGCCCTGATGACAGTGACGAAAACCCTTTTTCATTTTCACCTAAAATTTCTTGCGGAAACGCAATTTTATCTGCTCCCGACTGAGATATTTATGTTGTCACGGCGTATGTCACATTTTGTTATTTTAGGAAAATAATTGCCTAATGCTGGAAGTAGAAAGGGAAGGAGGAGATAGCCACTGGGGATAGGTAAAGGGAAGTTGCAGTTGCATAAGTCAATCGATAGCGAGATCACACAATATCTGATCTCGGAGTGTGTTAATCCGCTAACTTGAAGAATATTGTTAGGGCATGATCGTATGTTTCTTATCCTACTAAACGATGTCTTGGAAGTGTGTTAATTCACCAAATCTTTTCTGTTATGTATGTAGCAAGTTTATGTGTGTCAATGACACCATCATCTCTCCGATCGTAAAAACGGCGTACGATTTGTATTTTGAGCCAAAGATAGATGATAGTAAGTGTTGGGCACCAAAAATCTGTTGTTCACGTTGCTCCTTCTAAGAGTTTAGTTGTATGGAACCCGTTTATTTATGCCATTTGCGGTACTACAGTTGTGGAGGGAATCTAGAGATCACATTACAGATTGCTACTTTTGTTTAACGCAAGTAACAGGAATATAAAGTAAATCAAAACACTTATTACTTTTTTATCCATATTTGGAATCTGCTGTGTGCCCAATTCCACATTCTGATTCTCTTCCAGTTCCGAAATCACTAACGCAATGGACACTGGAAGATGAAACAGACGATTGTAGTGACAAACCAACAGATCATGACGATCTAGATTACACGCCATCTGCAGCGTGGCTACAACCTCAGCGATTCTCGCAGGCAGAATTGAACAATCTTGTAAGATATCTAAATCTTTCAAAGAGGTAAGCAATCTTACTGGGCCTCGTCTTCAAGAAAAGAACGCGTTACAACCAAACACTAGCATTACATTCAGTAATTGACAGCTTAATAATTCCACTTTTTTTCTCAATGGCAGAGTTTGGTGTATGACATGAACGGGCTGCTTAGAAAATTTGGCAAGATTCACAATCCGAAAGAATTACGCCTATTTATAAATTCGTCGAAGAGTAGTCTAAAAGCTCTTCTTTTACATAATGGAAATGAGAAACCTTCGATACCAGTGACCCATTACGTTCAGTTACAGGAAATAACAAGAACATGAGGATACTTCTGAAGTATACATATACTGGCTATTCACATCACAAATGAAAAATCTGTGGTGATCTCAAAGTTCTGAAACTTCTTCTAATTCACACTGGAAAGGCCAATATGTAGTCAAAGAGTGGCCATTGAGAGAAATGTTCAATCCTAGTGAAAATATTGTTCGCATGAACCCCTTGTTGACAAAGACAGTGTGCTCTTTACCACCACTCCATCTGAAATTGGGCTTTATATAGGCGTTTGTCAAAGCAGTGGACACAAATAGCCAGGGAATTTTCATTGGACCTCAGATCCGTAACTTGATGAAAGATACCTTTGAACAGTATATGACAAATACTGAGAAGGCAGCATGGCTTGCAATGAAATATGTATGCGTTTCGTAGGAAATGTAAGGTTTGAGAACTCTAGGGAGCTGACGGTACATATGCTGGACTGTTACAAGGCTATGGGATGCAATATGTCCCTGAAATTACATTTCCTTCATTCACATCGGAATTTCCTTCCACTTAAACTTGGATATGTGAGTGACGAACGTGGTGAGCGATTGCACTAAGTTATAGCTGCCACGGAAAGACGATTTAAGGGAAGATGATCACCAAACCTTTTAGCGGATTACTGTTGGACACGTATGAGAAGTATCACAATCCACTCACAAACGGAAAGTTTCCAGGAAAACTTAAGTTTCTTGAAAGCGGTATCTTTTCCAGAAAATTGGTACGTGATGGAACATTCCTGATTTCATTTTCGTAATCAGTATATGTGATTTAGTATACTAAACTTTCATCTCGCGGCCAGACATTAAGTTCAAATTTGTTGCACTGTGTAATCTGATTCCTGCTCACCATCAGGCAAATTCTCAATTTGATCGTAGAAAGCTTCATATTTTCACTAGCACACGCTTCTTCGAGTTTATTTTGTGTTTCATTTACGAATTGTAAGAGAGAAGATCTGATAGTTTAAAAGTTTCTAAAATTTAATTTGTCTAGTAATTTGTGCCTTGAGCGGGCGGCGATTGGCGATAAGCTGATGAGGCTTGAATGCGCGTTCCGTCATTGTTACCGAATACAAATGATGACCCGTGTGAGGGCATGTTCCTCTACCAACTATCGTACGGTCGTGAGAGAATATATCGGAAATTCAATTTGGTTTACATTAAGAACGTTGCGGCAAATAACAAATGAATCAAGATTGCAAATAGAATTAAATCACAAATTATGGATCAGATGATTCAAGATTAATGTTCATGTGCACAGCTATAAACGTAAAAAGATATACGTAAGTATACTCTCTACTTTCAAAAAAGGAATAAACGAAAATATACCATACAGTAGGATTTGAATGAATCGCTGGCTAGCAGTGCTGAGCTTGGAATTTATGCAAATATGAAGACCAAACATTAACCATTCATCAATAAATTCAAAGAAATTGTAGTATTAATTAGTGCTATGCATTCGGCCAATACAAACTGGTGTTTGGAGAGAAACGAGGAGTTTTTTCGAGGAGTTTGCATGTTAGTGAGATAGGTCTATAATTATATGGTGACATGCTATCTTTATTTGGTTTCGCCAATGGAATTACCATAGCTTGTTTCCGTATGTTTGAAAATGTATGGGATGTTCATATATAGTTATAAACGTGTAACAGGTATTCAAATCCTATTGTTGATAAGTTCCTGATCAGTTGTATAGGAATGTTGTCTGGCCCGGAACTGGTATTTTTACTCATTTTTAGAGCTGACTAATTATGTCAAATTAAAGAGTGAGTTTAGAGAAGCTGATGAGGGAGTGAAGTTATCTTCATTTAAATAATTCAGTATATTGACTTCTGTATCTTCACAGGAATATTTGTATTGTAGAAACTCTTCTGTGTAATTTCTGATGCTGGAGTTACTTGCATATGTATGTGATAATGTATTAGCAATGTCTATTGGTGAGGTTGCCTTCCATATTAATTATGGTTTTGGAAGTCCAAGATGAATGATTGCTTTTAAAGCGCTTAAAAAATTCCAGAAGGTGTTCGTTGTTGTATATTGATTAAAAGAGAGTAGCACATTTTGCCATGATTCTCAGTCACTCTCTTTTATTGCTTTTGCCCTTGCTTTATGAAAAATTATTCATCTGACCTGTTTTTTAAATTCGTTGAAGGTCTTCTTTTTTCTCTTATACTTAGTTCACAATTTTTATTCTACCATGGCATAATTTTTTTCATTGAATTAGATTGAAGTTTTACTCTAGGTAGGTTAGTGTCTGAAGCTTGAGATATAATATTTGTAAATGTAATATATGGTCAATGATAACAGAGTATTGATTGATACCGAGTCAAGATTTTTAATTTGATGACTTATATCATTTTTGTATGATGACCAATCATACAAATAGAGATATTCTTGGTTGATAGAGATGTTCTTGGCTAGTAGTGCAGCTGGTGGTTACCAATGTCATTAGTATTGGGTAATGGTCACTATCATATAAACAATATATTGAACACCATTGTATGTTGAAAACGATGGAGGTGCGATAGATTGAAAGGTTGATAGCACTTTGAAGGCCGGATCTTACTTTGGGAGTGGAGTTCCATCACTTAGTAACATCATTTCAGTGTCTTCTAGAATTTGTTCTATAATCTTACCTCTTTTATCGGTATCGTTAGATCCCCATGAATTGGCTATTGAAGTCTCCTACTAAAATAAATGAGTTGAGCAGTTGTCTGATCAGGTTTTCAACATCTTTTTGTATTATGGGATGACTATTTGATAAATAACTATTACATATATTGATATTGTATGGGAAGTTTGTTTTGATAGCAATCACTTCATACTTCCATTGCAAGGTAATTGTTTTGGCTTTAAAGTTGTTTTTAATCAGGATGGCAACTTCTACGCTGGCATGTACAAAATTTGATACATGATTTTGTTTGATAGCAGTTGATACATGATTTTGTTTGATACCTTTTAGTTTAGAAGTTTGGTTGCTTTTCAGGTTTGTTTCCTGGAGACATATTACTGCTGGTTTATAGTTATTTTGAAGTAACTTTAAATATTCAGATCTGGTGTACAATCCATTAATGTTCCATTGAATTATATAGAAAACATTGTTTGAATTTGTATTTATTATTTATGTGAGAAAATGGAAGGAAGATGGCTTAATAGACTATATTCTAATCTTGTTTACACTGGTTCTACATCTGTAATATCAGTACCTGTATCTTCTGTTAGAAGATTTGCTTTTTGAATCTGCCTATTATTCTTGTAAATCTATTTTTTGTTGCCCTATCTGTAAGAAGAGAGTAAGTTTCTTTCATCATTAATACTATAGCTTCATAATCAGCATCCTCAAAAACCCTTGTATACAATATTTCAGACAAATCGCGCAACTCCTTGATATTTTGGCCAGCTTTTCGGGATTTGAGACCACTGTGAGACGGTAAAAACGATTTGGTCTTTGCAGGCCTAATTTTTTAATTAAATTAGTTAAAATTAGTGCAAGCTCTTAAGGAAAAACTTTCGCGGCCATAGTTTTATTTCACTCGCGTCTTTCATGCATGTCCTCCAGGATGAAGTGGAAAACGTCTCCATGGAGCAGAACCGTTAACGGAAACAACATAAAAACACGCAGAGCATATAAGAGAGAGAGAGAGAGAGAGAGAGAGAGAGAGAGAGAGAGAGAGAGAGAGAGAGAGAGAGAGGAGAGAGAAAGATTGGTCCTACTGCAAGTAGGACATTTAAGAAAAGTCCATTAGAAGTGGTAGCTGAAAAGTCAAAATCCACTTTATTGCTAAAGCGCTTAAAGACCTGATGGTATGGGTTTCCTCATGAATGATATACGAATGACCTGAAGAATGA
Source organism: Gryllus bimaculatus (assembly GCA_017312745.1). Classification (NCBI taxonomy): domain Eukaryota; kingdom Metazoa; phylum Arthropoda; class Insecta; order Orthoptera; family Gryllidae; genus Gryllus; species Gryllus bimaculatus. The sequence goes on from BOPP01000143.1 coordinate 2,418,461, forward strand.
AAACATGTTCGACATTATCCGTCGCCTGACTCTGATCCAGGTGGCATGACGAATTTTCTGTAGTATGGAATTCGCTCTTCTGCGTGAGAGAATTCGCCATACCAGGATGCTACTGCCCAACATCGAGTTATGTTGCTTAAGATACATTTATTGTGTGGCGTCGTTAACACGAGGGCCAGAACCGTTAGGTTGGTGAAAGTACGCTGCGGGGGAGGAAGGGGTTGAGCCTGAACATCCGGGAGTTTGCGCTCGGGCGGTTGACTCAGGTAGTGCCGCAGAGCCAAAAATACCGGAGGCTGTAAACTCCGAGGATGCTGCCGGCGAGCCTCGTTTACGGAAGCAGGCAGCCAACCTAGAACCCTGTGTGGGGGCGTAAACCAAGGCTGGCCTGCGAGTCTATCGATGGAACAGTGGTGGGGGTGTCAGCCTCAACTATTTAACGCGGCGCCATCTGCGCCCGCGTTCTCATTCAGTTTGCATCGGGAAGCATGTACGTGTGTACAAGGGGTGTAGGAGTGTGGGCGAGATGTCCGGAGAGTAAGGGCCAGACAATCTCACGTGCTGTAGGCACACGGTCGCCACGACCGGGTTAAATTTTGGCGTCAGGCCATGTGACGGTAATTGTCACGGACCGAGGTCCGACACCGCGCATCACGCGTGGCTTGTGTTTTCTGCGGTAAAGCAGTGTTCAGAAAGGAAAAGGTTGCCGGAGTGTTTTAAAATTAGCAATTCATTGTAACTTGTACATAATCTTTGAATATATTATTTTTATTTTGTTATTGAAATTTATTTCTTATTTCACTACGTCACAATTGCTTGCGTGCAGTCTTAGTACATCTGACTGGGCCACACGGATTCGGCGGAATCCGTGGCCCGTGTACGTGAAAATGTTAGATGTAAGCAAATACGTTTTTTTAAACTGAAGGCCAAACAACATCCTTAGGTTTATGACTGTACTAGTCAGGATAACTGAGAACCTAACGGACCAAAAATTAGAATAAGCTACTGTGGAAATATTGAGTAAATGTCTCAAATTATTCCCCGTACCCAAACTTATCCATACCACAGATGTGGCAGAAAAATGCATTTTCAAATGTACATGCTGATCAGGTCGACTTCATCCTTTGAGAATCTGCTCGCTTCCTGGACAACGCTAAATTGCGTCGAAGTAATTTGGCGCGCGAAGAACGTGTACCGTTGCGTGAACCTTGTAAGCGCAAGGACCTCGTCGTAGTACCTGCGGACATTTTGGCAATTCCACGATGGTCAAGAAAACTATTGAATACCATTGCTGAGAGGTTAGACCTGTACTATTTTACAGAGAAACATCATAAGGAAGCTGAGTGAAGAGGTCGTACGTGTAAATAACTCGATAGCTATAGAATCGGATGCCCAACCTAGACTATAAAAACGTGATAAACACTATTCCTCGCTATTCCAGCAGCAGACGCCGAGCGGTGCGGACCTACACTGTAGCGCTCCGCGTAACCGACAAGGTGCTAATGACTACCACAAAAGTTATTACACGTAGTTTCGTTTCAAACAAACAGCGAAAAGTTTTTATGGCATATGCGATAGACCCATGCACAGGGCAGGCAATTAGCTAAGCCCTACATACTCTCCACAATGCAGACAACGGAGGTCATCCAGAATTAATTTCGTTGGAAACCGGCGTGAATATGGACACCAGCAACGCAGACACGTCAGCTCTACTTAATGGCAAGGGCATCGCCAACCCAGCCTTTACTTAGCACAACTCGTTCTACGGAACTCCAGCTCCAGCTCCAGCCCCACATCAACAAAATAAAAGATCAGTCGGTATCAGTGACAGTGAAAGTGAAGCCGAATACAAGAAAATCAATCGTTCAAGTGAATACGCGAGTGAAAATTCCAAATCCTCCACTGATTTCGAGTATAATGTACCCGTAGGAAACTAGTTCGACGAACTTGGCGAAGTCGGTGAAGACTGCAAGCAACAGATTTTCATATCTCAAGTGCAACGATCAGATAATCCCAGCTAACAGAATTCCATCCATTTACGTAGCTAATATCCCTAACGTCAGCAACTTTTTAAATTAACTGAAAATGCACAGCTATAAATTATGGATAAAAAGATATATACGTAAATATATCAAACAAGAAATAAATGAAAAGAATACACCATACAGTACAATCGAATTGCTGGCTTGTTGTTGCAACGTTGAGCTAGTCATTTATGCAAATATTAAGACTAAATAATAAATTCAAAGGCGGAAAGTGAATTGGTAATATTACGAATTACTGGTACGCATTCGGCCACTACAAGCTGATATTTCAGAGGGAAACATATTAACCGACCAACAAAATAATTGCGCAGTTTAAGAAGGTTAAGGCTTAGAAATGGCGCAGAAGCACAGTTGATTCAAAAGAATCCTAGAAATAAAATAATCTTATAATAAATACATTAACAGCTGGCGTATAAAATAGCTGTATAACATCTCGGGCCAAAAGATGTATTCTACGTCCGTGAGAGATGGACATCTATAAATAGATAGTTCGTATCTTGAAATGGAGGTCGAATTAGCCTCCTGGTAGATCTGTATATCGAGAGAATGCAAAATACCTTACGGGATTTTTGTATTCTAAAATCAAAACTTTAACACAATGAGGAACACATATGAGGAAGTACGTCGAGATAGAAATTAAAATGAGACATTGCAGATGCGAGGCATCGGAAAATAAAAATATACTAAAATCGGTTAAATACATTTTGGCCAATTTAGAAAATCTTTGGGAAACGAAGTATATTAAAAATAACATAAGACATTATTGACATACAAGAAAGGATTAAGATGGATGGTTGCGACGAGAAGAACGCATTGAGTGGAGGTAGTAACAATGAAACTTTGTGAACTTTAGCACAGATTGCAGGCGAAAACGATAACTTTTTCTTTGAGTCAGAACTAAGATGGATTTCATAGAGGAAGGAACTACGGCCGACAGAGCATTATGTAAAAATAGTTTGTTTTAATTGGTGAGAAATAGAAAATGGACGTGTTCACGATTAGTAGAGAATAGGAGAACAAGTTAGGAAGAAAAAAATATTAATGAGAACAGAATAATATTCGGACAGAATAACAGAAGAAGATGAGAACAGAATAAGATAGCGAATTGCTGCAATACGAACATAATAAATTCAGTGTGGTAGCGTAAAGAGCTCCACAATCAAAATATGAAATAGTCACTGAATTCGTCACACCGCTAAGTGTGCCGTAATATCGTCATAAGGAAAGTATAGATAATAAAGTTAAAGGTCTTTATAAACACTGTAGTAAGGCCGAGACATGTTTAAATTAATAAGATATAAATTCAAGATAGAAAGAAAATTGACCTTTTCCAAATAGATAGCCAATGGCCATCAAAGATAGGTAAACTTACAGAGTGTGTAAAGATAATTTTTTGTCAAACTATAGAAACATTTCTTAACAAATTAAAACTTCACCGTCCAATTCTCGTATGAGCGACGATTTTCAGTCCACGAAAAGAAGACGAAGAAAACCTGGGATATTGTAAGTATATAAGCGCCCAAAAGTGATTAAAATTAGAGCTAGGCAATCCAGTGAATTAAATAAAGTGAATGAAGTCGAGTCATTATAACAGGGGTAGAAGTGGGCGTGTCACAATATTCATAGGTGACCGACTCATAACTCGGGGTATAGGACCAAAGGTCAGAACACGTGTGTGTGTGCACCTGACCTACTGGCAGACTCACACAGGCGTTACAGGGATGACAGCCGATAGGGCTAGCGTCGCCCGGAGTCCGAGAGAACGGCGAACACCAGGCAGCCACGTGGGCGCCGGCGAGTGTGGCGACCGTCGTACGAGGGCCGTCGGTGACGAAGTAAGACTCCGATGCGTCGCTGCAGAGCCAGGAGGCGACGCGTAGGCGCCGGCCCAGCCACTGCGGTGGCCAGCGTCGGAGAGCCGGCGGGTGACATGGTATGACGCCGCCGCCGCCACGGACGTCGGCACAGTGAGTGCTGCGGCGAGCCTCGGATTGAGATATCCTGGGGAACCGTGAATAAAAAGCATACCTTCTAGTCTATGTAAATTCAAAGTTCAAAAGAAATAATACATTTATAAAAAATAACCTGGTGCCCTTTCATAACCTGAAAATGAGACAAAGTGAAAAAATTTGCAACCGTGGAGAACATGAAATAGAGTGCGACGACTCGGCTCCGACAAGTGCTGAAAGAACCCTTCTACCGCTCCTTGCAATGGTAGGAACGGTGGAGCAAGTGTATGGGTACGCAAGGATCCGACTTCGAAGGTGATTTAGTTACTATTGCGATAGGTTTCAACATTAACATGCTGAACCGCCATTCCGAGAACTTTTTGAACGTCCCTCGTATTATTCTCTTAGGAGATTTGAACAGCAAACATACATCTTGGGGCTATAACTCAATATCCATACAAGTCCCAAAGTTACTGGCATTTGTAATATAATAATAGTCTTAATATTCATGTCCCAACAGATCCCACACATTTTCCCTACAATTTTAATTTAACCCTTGACGTTCTCGACATAGTCACATAACCAAAAATATTACTTTTCCACTGCATCAAAAAGTAGTAGCAGAATTAGATTCCGATCATAATCCTATCCTAATATCATACAAAGAAAATTTTAAAGAAATTACATAAGGAAATAACCCCTACGAAAACATATCAATTGGCCTAAATTCGCTGACCTAATGCAAAGTAACTATAAACATCCACTTCCTACTATGTCGATTGCAAATATCGACTCGGAACTAGGAAAGTTTAATACGGCTATTTTTAAATCTCTGGGCCAATCAACAATACCAAAGATGAGTCCCCATATTCACAAGACTAAAAGTAAATTATTATCTCCTCTATTCCATGGTAAATTATTAATTTAATTAAATAGAAACATAATTTAAGAAGATTTTGGCAAATAACTCGAAGACCAGCAAAGCTATAAAAGCAAAACTAAATAAATTGTCAAGAGTTGTCAAAAATAGATTTCATAATCACTGCTACGCTTCATTTCGACATTTTATAAACCATATACATTTTAGTTCAGTACATCTCTGGACAACAACAAAAAGAATCCCTAGAGATAAAAAACGAAATATCCCAATTAAAAGTAAACAATCTAATGCCTTCAGATGTTGATAAGTCCAAAGTGATTGCATATCATTTGCAAAATTTATTTAGACCACACCCTCCAGCATTAATACAACGTAACAATGAAATTGTAAATTTTATGAAACAACCATTAATTACAGCCGAAACCAAAATAAAGTTTATTTCGCCGTCTGAAACGGCCAATATCATAAAACATTTTAAAGAACGAAAATCACTCGGTATTAATGGAATCAACTATAAGATGCTCAAAAACCTCAATAATAACTCTATAGCAGGACTAACGGAAATATTTAATGTCATCGTATGATTTAACAATTTCCCTACAGCCTGGAAAACTGCAATTGTCCTTCCTTTTCGCAAGCCAGGAAACGATCCTCGACGCCCTGAACATTACAGACCAATAAGTCTCCTAGCCTCCATTTATAAGATTTTTGAGAGGCTTCTACCAAAGAGACTTAACAAATACCTGACAGACACGGAAGCAATACCAAATATTCAATTTGGTTTCAGAGCAAATCACTCCTGCACACACCAGCTGCTAAAGCTTGCTGAGTACAGAGCTTCCAAGAGAAAAAAAACATACCTAAGCCGCATTTCTAGATATTGCACAAGCGTACGACAGAGTTTGGCATACCGGTCTCTTATTTAAAAGAAGACAACTCGGAGTCCCTGAGTATATTCAGAATGTTATTAAAGGCTTTATCTTTAATAGAAAATTTAAGGTCAAAATTAATCACTCATTTTTTACTCTTCGTAATATCACAACCGGAGTTCTTCAGGGCTAAGTTCTCTTACCTATTTCCCTTAATACTTCGTGAGTGGCAAACCCAAATATACTAACGTGGAAACTGCTCTTTTTGCTGACGGCACTGTTTTCAGCAAGTTCGGATATTAACCTGGCATATAATATAGTCCAGAATAATCTTAATATCCTAATTCAAAAGGATTAACATCCAAAAATGAAGAATCGCAATCAATCCTCAAAAATGCCTGACTAAGATATTTACTCTCAGGAGACCTCAAAACCCTCCTTATCTGAAAATAGTGACAAATACCTTGGAAAAGTGAACCAATAAAGTATCTTGGAGTGTTGTTAGACAAGAAACTTTCCTGGAAACCGCATATTCACGCAGCTATCAACAGATCGAATGCCAAAATATCAAAACTATACCCTGTTATAAATCAACATTCAACACTCAATACCAAATGTCAGATTCTATTATATAAATCTATTATCCTACCCACACTAACTTATGCTTGCCCACACCACCACCATTATACAAAAAATGCAAATAGTCAAAAATAAAGTCCTTAGGAAGTCAATTAAAGCTCCATGGTTTATACCTAACCATCAAATTCACATAGAATTCCAAATGAAAACGGTGCTAGAACACATAAAAAGAGTAGCAAATAATTTTTATTCTTCCCGTCCCTCATATCATCCCGCTCTGAAATTCCACCTAGGCCGAACAGCAAACATCCCAAGTCGAATCAAATCTAAATTTCCCAAAGATATGCTTAAACCTCCATAAACTAATAATATCATCCCGTATCTTTGTTTATCTTCCCCCCAAAAAAATCAAGATTAAATTTCTGTAGCTTCTAAAACAAAACGAATGAATTAAACGAGCCAGAGTATTTAAACACAATGAATAAATTCCAACATAAAAGTCAGCGTGTAAAACGGAAACCCCTCGAAAGACCCTTGGTCGAAGCAGAAGAAATGAATTTAAAAAAAGTTAATTAAATAAATTTAAAATTTAATAAATTTAATTAAAAAAAAACAATAAAATAAATTTTAAAAAAAGAAAAGAAAAGAAACGGAGGTCCCGCACACATTATTATTACTTCAGCCTCATCTGCTGCCATCGCCATGTAGGGTTTCGTAAATATTTTAAAGGTTTGTTATTGAATTTTTCCGCATCGCATTGTGAAAGTTTGAATTTTGAATGTTCATTCCAGGGATATAGCATTGTCAGTTTCGAGATCACAGTCAGTATTATTACGATAAGACCAATCGAACTCAGAACTGACGCAACAATCAGTTGCTCTGTTGCGGCGTATCCCGGGAGGAAGAGCCATTTGTTGTTAAATTACTTTCCCAGTCACCAGTCGTCAGGAGATTTCCTTGAGAATTGTCCTCCTACATATTATCGGCCACTTTCTTAAAGAAATTTTTCTGACGAATTGTTCCATCCACTATTTAAACTATCTAAACTCAAAAAAATCACGACCATGGATTGTTCTCCTCCAGTAGGAGTAAACTACAGACTCAGACGGACTGCGTATGTATTGCCTACGTTTTCATTCTTCATAAAATGCTAAATGAATCAGCAGAATAATAATAATAATAATAATAATAATAATAATAATAATAATATAATTTATTTCTGAAAATGAACGTACGCTCAGTGGCAGTTACTCAACAGAGAGAGAACAAAAATAAAATTAAGAGAAACTATACCTATTAAAAAAGAAGATGGTATTTAATAAAGTTACTATTTTGTTCTAAGGATGATTACATGAAATCACTTTTATGTTTTCTGTAGGCAATTTATAATCTCTGAGAACCACAACATCGTCTACAATTATTTAGCATCTGATCTAATTTATTTCCAAGGCGTTTTAGAGTTTTCCTTTGTTCAAACAAAATACGGTTATTTTTTTAGTGACATTAACCTCATGTTGATTTATTTGTAGCTCCAAACGAAATATAAGATCACTTTTTGTAAGTGACATTAAATTACTAATAAGTGAATTTTTGAAGTTCTATATCATTAAATACTAAAATCTTACTAACTTTGTAAACACATGCACATGTGAGTAATAGAACTTTGCAATGTATCTTTTTTGATGATGATACATTACATGATTATATTTATGAATACATGTGCTTTAAATAGTGTCCTATAAAACTTCTCGGAAACTCAATCGTTTCTTGTGAAAACTAACAAATGTATTTTTTTTAGACTTCTCACGCTAGTAAAATGCATATTTTCAACAATTTGTAAACACCTATTTGTGAGTTAAGTTATTTTTTTTATTTGAATTTGGTACCAACATTGGTTGACAATAATACCCTCAAATTCACCTATCCCACCATCTCTGAAATTTTTTTCAACTTAATATATGTAAGAATGAAGCCGAGAAATAACAAAACTTGAAAATCACATTTCTCATTGTATCTTTGCAACATATTGCCTAGGAGGTTATTTTTTTGAGAATTACGATATTTTTTATTTTCTTTCATATGAGTGTTGGATTGTCAATTTGGTTTGAGAGCACGTTTTACCTCCTTATTCAGCTTGATCTTTTGATGATCGTATTGCAAAATTTGCTGTTTGAATGAAACCCTTATCAATTACAATTACAAGAAGAAACATTAGTGAAACACTGAAAAATAAGTATTTTGGAATGAAAACTCATGCAATTGTAAACCACAACCACGTTTTGACAAATGGTTTGCAGAACATGATCACTATTGGTTGTATTTTCAAAAGTATTTTAAAATACTATTTTGTATTTTATTACTAAAATGCTTTTATGAAAGTTTTTTGTATTCTGATATCTAAAATGCTTTCGAAGAAGTATTTTGTATCTGAAATTCTTTATTCAAATATTTTGCCTAACTCTGTTGGTAAGTAACTTTTTATGCAATTTTTAAATCCGTCTTTGTACATTTCGGTGTTTTGATCGTTTAAATCTTGCTTTGATTTCAGTCTAAATGCGTGCTCATTTTTACTTTCTCACTACTGCATAAGCTTTTAAGAAAGTATTTTCAAACTCAACACTCTCAATTCTAGCCTTTGTTCTTTCGTTGTTTTTTGGGGGGAGTGGGCTCTTCTTACAGTTTAGTCAGATGGCACTTGTGATGATACTAACTCGCGACTCACTGGTTCCGTCTATCATCTTTGCCAATTGATTAAATGTATTTCCTATTACCAACCTTCAAAAATCCTGGTACCAGTGTGAATATACTTAAATTCTGAAATTTTTAATTTAGGTGATGGTGGTGTACCTTTGACCGCTTTTCTTACTTGGCATTTTTACCCTTCAGTTTTGTGTTTATAACGTATTTCTGGTTTTAAAATATGCTCCTAAATGCGTATAAAATCTTTTTTTTAATGATTTGGAATGAATTTTAAACATGTTTGATATTTATATGTTTGAAAAAAATTGGTCAAAGGTACACAACTATGCAGCATCTCAGACCAGTGAAAGTTGTACCTTTGCCAACTACACTCAAATTATTATATTCAGTTGATTTGAACCTATTTCAATTATTAAGTTTAGTTTAACAATATATTATGAATGTATGATGCATACCAGCAACAAAGTGTACAAAAACTGAAAAATAGTACAAAGCGCAGAAAATGCAAACGCAAGTTTGAATAAATCTAGGCTAACTTTAAATTAATTAAATTCTCTAAAATCTTTTGAACAAAATTATAACATTAAAAGCCTATTGTGTAATAAAGGAAAATATCAACTACTCAACACTTAAGTGAGATACTAATATCTACAACTGATACTAATTAAAAAACCGTGTTGCAACGCACTGACTCACTTGCTTCCCGTGGATTTGGAAGCCTGAAAAGAATATCGTCTTTGCTTCTAGGCATATTCTCCAATTCTCTAAGAAAAATATCTGAAAGACTGAAGCCACAGGTTCAGTTGTATCTTTGGCTGGTCAAAGGTACACTTTTCACAAAATCAAGCATGTTCAATTTGAGGTTAATTTGTTTCAATTAGTAAATTATATATTTCATCTAGAATGTCTGTCGCATGTAGTTGTATTTTTCACTATGATATAGAATAAATATAATTCAAGTTATGACAAAATAATCTGAACAAAATACTATTGACGGTTACAAAGATACTGGTGGTAGGAGTATAACTAGGAAAACCAATATTTGAGATTTTATCAGTAATATGCACTCTGGTATTTGCAAGGACTGATTAAGGTACGCCACCTTCCTTTATATAAACAAAAATAATGATCTTTAGGAAGCCTATTTTAATATTTTTATAATATTTGTTTGCCCTATAATGCACTGCAAACTGTGAAAACCGCATCGAATTTGGTTCAGCCGTTCCAGAGGTTACCCGGGGCAACATGCTGGCAAAAATTATAAACAACATAAATTGGGTTTTGTATAATCTATGTAAGCATAATGTGCTAATTCTGTTATAAGCTATAGAAAAATTATTTTGAAATCACAGATTCACACATTATTTACATACAAATTAATTATCATTTACACGAAACATTTTAATAGCACTACAAACTGAATACACAATGTAGATTAAGACAAATAAGACTTACATTCCACACTGCCTGCGTCGATGACAAATAAGTTCGATCCAATGATTTGGTTGTCAACGATGCATTTTATATTTGCAGACATCACCTTCCTCGCCAAAAAGACCCTGTTTACGATCCAATAGAAGCGAAAAGAAAGCAACAAGAAGACCTTGTAAAAATTTATAAACCAAGACGCGTCCCGGCCATTCGTTTCAAAACTGAAGAAACATCCAAGAAGCTTCGAACCAAAGGTAATTAACTGGGACGCAAGGGATGACGTGGTATTCTGAATGCATACCTATTATTTCTCAACAGACCTAAGTTGCAGGGTTGCCAGACTTATAATTAAGATAAATTTACGATAATTTGATTTGATGTACGATTATCGTACGAAATAGGCTCAATAAACGATTGTGTCCCAATTTATACGATAATGTTTTATATAATTTAGTATGCATTTTTGGAATATTCGATACAGCATGCCCGCTTGGAGAATAGGCGGAATAGCAGGCTTCATGATGAACCCATCTTTTTATCATGGCGTGCTTAGATATTACTTCGATGTGTATTCCGAGTTGGCGCATGTCAGGATGTAAGATGTACTTACACCATGGCGGATGTTCAAAGGTATCATCATACAGTAGATTGCTGTATGCGATACCGTTTCTTGTCGGGGTTTCAGAGCCTTCCTATATGTACAATAGTGAAAATACAATTTTTTTCTTGTGTGTGTTTAACAACATGTGTGTGTTTAACAAAAATAGATCTTCAAATAAGATCTTGTTTAATTTTTTGTAAATTGGCGATACAATTAATTGCCCGCTGCGATTTTACTGCGCTTCGTGAAAGATTTTAACACAGTTGGAATCTTCGTAAGCCAGAATTTATGTACTATTTAATATTGCTGTGTTCGTTTTTATATTCCATCTTTTATTATACATTTACACGTCAATCTTTTAGAAATTATTTAAAACCTATGTGACAAATATGAAATAACATTTGGTAGATTCAGGGAATATCACCATTGCAGGGAATGAAATTCCTCGTCGCGTACGCGAATTCGAGTAGTATTTAAGTCTCATTATTGTGATATGATATAGCGTTATGAAAAAGAGTTATAATTATCAAATTCATGTGCATAAATGCTTGAAAATATTTAGTTTTCGCTCCAAATGCTCTACTATTTATCATGAGTAGATCCTGGAACAACATGCACTAAAAATTGTAATATTATGCATGCAATATAACATTTATTTATATAAATCTTTATATTACACTGTACTACAAAACGAGTATAATAAAAATATATTTTCGAACAATAATAAACAAAAAAGTTAGTATGCAAACGAAAATTTCTCGTTTCAGCCCACTTCCACGCAAAAATCGGGAAATATGCCACATACTAAATAAAAATATGCAGTTAGTGAAAAAATCCCAGAAATATGCAATTATGAAAAATTAAAATGAGATACTTTTGTTTGATTGTTGGTGGTAAGTAAAGTTACATACATATCCTTTCGATATGCGCAATCAATAAAAATATGCAATTCCGAGGTCTAGTATTGAGTAAATGGTGCTACAATTACACTATTTGTGAAAGTATGAGAAAGTACTTTTGTTGGCGCAGAATTTCGAAGCAGCTTTTTGTGTATTAGTCCGCAGAATGTGCGATGAGGCATGTTATATTCCATTTAATATCATCTGATCCCTACCAAATTCACTGCGCATTAAATAAAAGAACTAGTGGTGCTACACAATAGCACGGGTTTTCCCGAATTAGTTTTCTATTTCCTATGGACTCGACTAGCTTTTCGGACTTGCCACATACTCCGTTGTCATCTATCGCCGCCCAAAGTATATTTATTAAAATGTTTTCTTAATTTTTCGGTTTCCTAATTGTAGAACGCAAATACTAGAATATTAAAGAACAGTAAAACGTCGCTCTAAATGGAAATTTTCTATGAAAAATTTGGAGCCGGTTGCAAGAAAATGGCGTGTTAGCGCAACTACGAAATTCGAAATTTGAAGCTTTTTCACAGAACATTTTTCATTTTTCAAAAACATCAATTGAAATCATTTGAAGCACTTTAATTCACAAATACAAAAGTGTTTACAAACTGCTAGAAATATGCATATTAGAAGTCTGAGAGCTCTTTAAAAAAAATTACCTTTGTGTTTTTTGGAAAAACAAGAAATACCTCAAATTGAACTGTACGTTAAATTAAAGAGCACAATTAGCACTATTCGTTTGAAAATTTTGAACAAAACATTTGGAGTCATTTTTGAGAAAATGGCATTTTAGCGTTTCTGAAATGCAGAATTATGAATTAGTTTTCACAGAAACTGGGTGTGGTTTCGAGAAACTTTGTGACATTATTTAAAGCACATGTACTCATAAATTCAATAATGTGAACAAATGACGGTTAATGTAAATATTAACTATGTCAGTTCAAGTAATGAAATTCATTTTTGTAATTTTTCAATAAAACAAAGAATGGAGCAAATTGATGTTTATGTCATCGCATAGAGTACATTTAGCACTATCTCTGTCAGAAGTTTAAAGAAAAAAAATTGGAGTTGTTTTTGAGAAAATCTTGTTATTTGTTATTTTTTTAAATTGCACATATTGCACGCACTATAGCGCGAAAAGTACTAAAATTTTCAAAAAATATACAGACCCTTAATGAATGAACTCTTTAAAGAACAAATTTCATTTCAAATAAAAAATCTGTTGTCAGCATGGTAGTTATAGGAAGGCGCCCGAAAAATTTGAGTATTTTAAAATTTTCAAAAATTCAGTTATTCCTGAAAAAAGGACCTACGCCATCTTTATGAGTGTATTTTACGCTATTTTGACAAGAAATATAAAGAAAACATTTGAAGACTTTTTGAAAAAAAAACCTTGAAAAATTCCCAGGAGCTTCATGTAAAGTATCCCAAAATATTAAAGAATGTTTTTCAAAATATCAAAGCTTCGACACGAGCTAGATGGACAGGGATTTCTTTAATTTGGGAAACATATTACGTATGATCTAGGCGCTAGTAGTGTTCACATACAGACGGATGGACGGACGGACGTTTAAATTAAAAAAAACAACACTTTTTCGGCATCAGGGGACCCAAAAATGTGTATTTACGTTGATATATCAAATCAATTTTCCGCAGAATTACATACCTTTCCCTATGCTATGTATATTCGTATGTATACGGGAAAGTAAAAAGGTACATTAACCCTATAACTTTTTCAATAACTTAAAGAAAAGTGTGCCCAGGGAAGTGTTTCCTTAAAGCGTGTACTACAACTAACTTAAATTTCTTTTATTAAAAAAATAGGCTGGTAAGGGGCATATAGTTTTTAACGTCGTGAAGAAGAGATTTTACTTTCATATAAAGTATTATTCGGGAGTACTTTACCGTATTAGTATACGCCCTAGTAGTAATGTACATAATATAAAGGTATTACTATTATACTTTCTAAGTAGTACTGCTAAATAACGCACGTACTTTCTCGCCCGTATTTGTTCGCAAAATTACGTATTTGTACGAAAGTAGTACTCAAATGTTTGAAAACATTTGTATGATCTTTCAAAATCCATCTTCAAGGAACAATTTTCATTAAGGGAAAAAATCGCTATCTTCATAATTGTAGTTGTAGAAAGAGGCGAAAAAAATTTTGAAGAGTTTTTAACGGAAGTGGAACCTGCACCACTTTCTTATACGCACTTCACACTATCCAACAATGAAATTTAATAAAAAACGACGGAGTCATTTTTTTCAAGATTTTGAAAGAGTTCCAGAGGCTACGGTAAAGAATCAGAACCGGTTTCAAATTCAAGGGGCCGCGACATCAGTCAAAGCAATTTGAGAATATCAATTTTGGAGAAAGTCGACTTAAAGGCTTACCCGCTAGCGTTCTCAGGCGGACAGACGGATTAACAGACGTTTTGATGTCATTCGATTTTGTGGTAACAAGGACCCAGAAAACGGGTATTCTGGCTACACTGGTTGGATTAGTCGTAAAAGGTGATATATAGACCATTAGTAAAATGATTTAATTATCGAAACCGCTTCAGTGGCATTCCCGCAAAAATGATAAATGCTGGAAAATATTGCATTTTTATACACTCTTGAAAACATTAAGTTTCGCGTCGAAAATGGCTTGACCCGAGAGGTTGCACATCCCTTCTTGCCGACAGCGCTATCAAACGTTTATTTTCGGAACCGCGTTCTGTAGGTCGAACTATGAAAATTAAATTTATTTTATTGGAGATTGTATAGAATACTTTAACGTCCATTGAGAGCTAAATAGTAGTAGTACAGAGGAAAATTGATTCCTACCCATGAAACCGACGAACTAATGTTTCAAGTTTCTTTAATGTAAAATGTGTAATAAGAGGGATGTTACAAGAAGGAAAGAAAAGCTGTGTCAGTGTTGTTCTAGAACTCGTGAAGTAGCGTATTCGATTTCCAGACTATGTAGACATTTTATCCATCCTTGTCTTATCAATTTTATGCATAATTAAGCCAAATTCGCGATCGTGTATAAGAAATGCAAACGGTCAATTCTAAAACAGTGGTAATAAAAGACCGAATAATATAATCTTCTATAATCTTATAGATAATAATCTTAAATCGCGAATAAAAAGAATGTTAAAATATTGGGCTATGATTTTCACTTTTACTCGGAAAAACTTAGAAACGTAGAACACAAAAAATGACCACGAAATTGCACTAGTAAAAGCTCGGAAAGACAATTCGTTTGACAAGTAATACCACAAAATTTTAGTGATATATTGATAAGAAATATCCACTTGTTTTTATATCTGTAAGTAATTCATTAAATCCCGTTTTGAAATCTCCTGTTTACGTTGATATGACTTTTATTTCTACTATAATACGTAATATCGAAATAAATAAAATTGTAGTTGCGTGCATATATTCCCTTATGCTGTTGATATATAATGTGAATAAAGAAGATGGATCTGTTGATGTTCTACAATTACAAATATTCTTAATGTGACGAGTCTTTGAATTTGCAATGTCTACACTGAAGTACAGAAGGTGGCTTTGATGATGAATGTTGTTCGTTGGTTCTGATGGTGCATATTTCTGAGATCACTTGCCTTCATGTGCGAGGCCGTGTGTGTAGTGAGATTTCATAGCTGTAAAGTAAAATAAAATAAAATAAAATAAAAATATAATTTGTCGAAAACGATTTTTGAAGGCGGAAATGTTCCTAGACTTTGATTATGCTATCGGAGTTCCTGACAATATTATTACAATCATATATTTCAGATATGTTGAAATCCATTATGCGTATTGGAAGAGTGTCGGCAAGCAGGGATGTCCAGCGCCATCAACCTCTTGGGCCAAGCAATTTTTGACGCGAAACTTTTTTCCAAGAGTGTACTTTAGCACAACAGCTCTTTACGAGCTAAGGCCTAACTGCAACGTCCCAGTCTTGTGACCATAAGTTAAAGAGTACGTGTGGTTAGCACTTAACCATCCCTACGCTGTATTTCAGGTATTCTCAAACTGAGAAGTGAGCTTTCTCATCATCAGACAGCGACAGATACTGGAACATTGCAAGGAAAGCGCACAATTAATTTTTGCCCCGACCGGGAATCGAACCCAGGGTTACACCTTGGAAAGCGAGCACGCCGAGGGCTGCTGGAAAATATTAGCAACAAATATTGTTTACTAATTTATTAATTTGCCGGAACCACTTCTGCACCCATATGTAGAAGACGTGAACTGTAATGAGTTATTTGAGGGCCAAACCAGTTATAATTCAATAATTCAAATTCAATTATATTATTAGTAAAATATGTTCAACGACTTCAATGAGGGTCAGCATATCCGTATATTAAATATACAAACAACGGGGACTTAATGTGAGTGGTGAATGATGAAGAGACGGGGCGAAAGGTATGTATTTTTTTAGTTCGGTTATGGACACGTGAGGTATTTCTAAAAGGTGAATATAACTAAAATTAGAAAAATACAGGGAGACCTAATGTCACGGAGTATCAGTGTCAGACGCATATAGGTGATTATCCAATCAGGAGAGACGTAGACATCAAACAAGGAGGGGAGTGACGTAAAGGTTAAGAAAAAGAAAGTATTGTGAGACTAATATTGCGCATCGAGAAAGACAAAAACAAAACAAACTTGTAATTAACGAGACCGAAGACGCGTGTGAGGACGCCGGAGAGGACGGGAGAAATCAGCAAACGGGAAGGCAGTGGAACAAAGAGGGAAGTGAAAAATCAATCAAAATATTTACGATATGTAGGAAGACCAAGTATTGTCATTAGTCGTAATTTTATTAAAGATAACGTAGCGAGGTAACATGGTCATGTATGTAAGGGGAACTCAAAGAATATGTGAGTGTAAATACAGAGTAAATGAGAAAAGCTGAGAGGGTAATATTGTTGTATTATTTTTTGGTTTTAAATGTATTGTATTTGTTGTTTTGAGGCCATTTAAAGAGAGGTCGAACTATAAATATTTTACAGCAGAACGAACTTGTTTAAATTCGTAATATTTGTCAGAATTCATATAATAAAACATTTATTAAAGAGAAGTATTGCTTATATATAGTTTCGTCGCCATGATTCCATATGAATGGCTCTACCGACCTACAAAATAAATCATCAGCAATGGTTAACCCGGTCAATCAAATGGGTTAAAGAATAGTGATTATAGATGAAATGTATTTAAAATATAGGATGTTTATAAAAAATTAAACCCAGTTCAAAAAGGATAATTTCATTACAATTCGCACTGTCATACTTGTACTTATCCGGTCGCGCTGTGTAGAGACGCAGGTCCAACGCCCGTCGCCCCGGCCATCGCTGAGCGCGCCCGCCGCCGCCCTCGCCACCTCCCGCCCGCCTCCGCCTCAGCGCCAGCCGCCCGACCGCGCGCCGCTCCTGCCGGCCCTGCCCAAGAAGAAGAGCGCTCCCGCCCTACGCCACCTCCAGGGCGCCAGCACCCCCCACGAGGCACGCAGCACGTCCCAAGATGCTGAGGTTCCAAATCCCAGCGCACAAATCTCCAAGAAGTGGAGCAAATCCGTCTTGCCCGCTCTCCAGCCCGAGGTGGAAGGTGCCTCCATGAAGCAGAACGCTTCCGCCAACGCGAACGACGTGCAGGAAGACACGACTGAAATACTAAACACACTACAAAATATGCGTACGAAATTCGCACGATATCAAAGCATTGAAACAAATGCTAAAGATTTACTATTAAATTTGAACAAAAGAAACGCAAATGAAACAACCACTGCTAAAAGGGCAGAAAGAAATATTCAAATTCAAAATACTGCAAATAATGGAACGAAGATGTTGACAATTAACTATCTCGCGGGAAGTCAAACGAAACCAGCAGCAGAGAATGTGAAGCAAAAGATAACATTCTTGCCAGACGTATCAACAAATTGTAAACATTATTTAAAGAGCAAAAACAACTTGGCACGTTCACCGAGCGAGAGCGTTGCTCTCCCAAAAGCACCTCTCCCTCCTGGATCCTCCCGCATCCTCGAAGGACCTCTCCTTCTCCCGGGAGCCCTATCCTCAGAAGGAGTCGGAGGTAGGGGTGGCGTCGTTGCAAATTCCTATACGAATATAAAGAGATCGCTGATTAGGCTTTTGAGTTATTTTTGTTCACTGCGCAGAGTATGGACATGTTTCCGTGAGCTCCCCCTCAATATTAACTGTATTGTTGAGTAATGTCAAATGTAAAACTTCATTGGCGCCCAGTGGAACCAACAATTATCTCACTTTTAGGTTTGTCGACAACAGTCGACATCGCAATAATCACAGAGATACGAGATGAGTCTAAAATGGACGTTTCCCTAGGTCGGCAAGAAAAAAGAAACACAATTTCGTGCAAATAACGTTATTGTAGCAGTTACAGAACGTACTGCACTGTTTTGTCACATAATCACCACCAGAATTGAAGCATTGGTCACACCGTGGGATGAGATATACAATGAGTGATCTTTGCTTGTGCAGTAGATCTGTTTTGAGCCGAATCGTGTGTCGAATCTATGGTCCGAATCTCTCCGCTATCAATTTCCATCTTTTGTTACTCTTTATGAAGGTGTTACGCATGAGCGTTACGCCTATCCCAGTGGCGTAGAGTTGCATGTGGCTGACAAACGCTGCTGCTTATCTCAGGAGTCAGATGTCTACGACTGAGGGACTCAAAAGTTGATCACATGAAAAGACAAACGGCTCAATTCTGTTGGTGAAAAAAGAGTGTATCATGTGCTCTATCTGCCACAAACAAATGCTCCATGAAATAGGGTTTCATTTTTGTTGACGGTCCTGAGAAACTTACTATCGTGGTGCGCCTCGTATTTATCCATTACTTATAGTTTTTAGAAGCTGATGAAATTACATTAGGACGTGCAAAACTGCCAGACATGATTTGTTCGATTAAAATAGGAAGTTCCTTCAAGGTCACGAGCTGGCAGGAGAGTGGGACACTGTCATGCAATCGCCGGCTTCGTGACGTCTTCAATTCTTGGTATTGAACCAACCGATTGGATAAAAAGTTCCCCTCTCTTTTCAGCATGTAGAAAGGGTCTTTCCACATGATCAGGATGTGTTAAGTCACTGAGGAGTTTCTGCTCTTTGAAAGACCTGCCTGAGTTAGAACCCGCAGACTTGGAGTTAGAACGTTGTGTACACCATTCCATAGGCGCGAGATATATTGATTACATTGATATCAAGGTCAATTTCGGCAGATCGAATCTTCCTCGGTTTTGATACCAAGGGCAAACTTATATATTTTGTGTTCTTTTTCATCCTTAAGAAGATAAGAAAATGTGTTGCAATAAAGACGAATTGTGACAAAAATTGTTTTTGCTAGGTTCTGATAACGAAAAATTGGATAAATCTTGTTCCTATGCATAGTACATTACTTTTATAATGTTATGTAGTTCAATTCCATGTTTTAGAGCCCTTGGTTCTGAAAAATCGATTGAGGGCAAAGCGCCTCACTCTCTGTCCGTTTGTGGTCAACGATAGCGCCAAATGCGTTCGGTCAATTCTCTCCAAAACTGATATTCCTCGTCCAACGTAAGAAAACTCAAAGTGTGAAGGGAATGTTTTGATTTTTGGTGGCACTTTACGTGTTTCCACATTTTCAAAATTGTATCAAATATGGCTCAAAATTCTTTGATTGAACTTTGTCCTTCGATAGCATGAAGGACGCCTTAAATAGTGGTGCATGTTTCATTTTTCTCAAGTCAGTGATAATCGAAAATCGGAAAAGTTCATTTCTTTAATTCGGTGCCTTCCTACAACTGCAACGTTGAAGATAGGGATTGTTTCCTAACACAAATCTGATCTTTAAAGATACATTTTGAAAGAAGTCGTGATTAATGTTTCGAAAATGTTAATAATTTTCGTTTAATTTTGCCTGAAATATTGGGAATATTTGTAAAACAATTGTAATAATAATAATAATAATAATAACTGTAAATTTGAAATTATTTTTTTCAGAAAAGGCTCTTGTCGGATAAGATGGTAAAAAGTGCCATATTAGAAAGTGACATAAAAAAGAATAGAAATCCCTTCAGCGAATTCAATGAAAAAAGAAAACACGTTTTTGTACTGCGGCGGATGTGAGGGGAGCAGGAATAAAAAAACTCCGAAAAAATGTTTTTCACGGTCACAGGAAAAATTTTATGTTCAATTTTAAGCGGCGCACGTTTAATCATCTTACCTGGCTAGAGACTTTTTGAGTTTTTAAAAACTTCAATAGAAGTCATTTGAAGCACTTTAACTCAAAAATACAAGTGTGTCCACAAATTTCTGGAAAAGTGTATATTAATGGTGTGAAATCATTCAAAAAATTTGATTTGAGTAAATTTTGAAAAAAATAAAAAATAGATCAAAATGAACTTTTAGGCATATTAAACATTGCAATCAGCACTGTCCGTTCGAAAAATTTGATGACAAAATTGGTGTCGTTTAAATAGACAAAATTCTAAAATTGTAAATTGTAGATTAGAGATTTACAATAAGTACATGCACATTCAAATGACTTAAATCAGAAACCTATGTAGAAATTGAGCTAATAACGTATTCTATCACTGTACATGAGTATGTTTTTGTGTAATTGTTTTTATGTGTAATTATTTTAATGTAGCAATTATTTCAGTCTGCAAAATTTCATTTGCAATATCATCCGTAGAGACAGAGAAAATGTCCGCGCGCGGAAAGGCAACTGTGCTGCCGCCTCTCCAGCGCGAGAAACCGCTCGACCAGAAGAACGTGCTGGCCTGGAAGGCAGGCCGCCGAACGAAGGCCGACGCCCTGGCAGAGACTCTGCCTGCGTGCCTCGGCAGCAAGCACTTGAGGCCTCAGCTCCTGAAGTGAAGCGAGCAGCCGCGACCTCGCAGAAAATTCAAGTGTTGCAGACGAATTGTAGTTGCACTGTATTTGTTGCATTAAGTAGAAATAAAAAAAAATGAAACTCATTCTTCTCTTATTTTCAACACTAGCGACAGCGATAGGTCATTTTCAGACGCTGGTTGGAGGAGAATTCTAGCGGCCAACTCCACGGGTTCTCTGATCAACACCAACCGGATGCCGGAGGAGTACTTGTACCCTAACAAACTGACAAAAACTTATATGACTATACTTCAGATGTCGGGAGCTTAGAGTTTGTACCGGATAGCGAGGTGCCACCTTGATGGGAGATACCTGGATGGGGAAACACGGCAAGCCGACGTATAGGTCGGCGCCATCGCAATAAAAATATGTAAACACTTATGGGAATTATGATCATTGACGTTGAAACTCCCGGAAACACGAAATAATCATTCTTCTCTTATAACTTTGCCACTGTGAAAATAAAGTTTACTGGTTCCTAAGCATATACCAGGTGTTTTAAACGGAACACACAGTATAGTTGCGATCAGGAAGCATTGCACTCACACACACACACACACACGAGCTCGTACGGCGACAGTGCATTAATTTGATCACATTCACAAATATTGAGCTTTCAGATGATTTATAAAAGATATTGAGCTTCTTAGATCAACTATCATTTCAGAAGGTTGACTTTGTGTTGGGATGAGAAATTACTTGTAACTCCCCGTGAAAGTAGCCCTTCTGTATTCGTAGGTAATTCTCATTATTACCAAGAGTTTTAGACAGCAACGCGATTAACAAAATCTCTCGGAAAGTGCCGTCCGTTAAAGTGGTGTTACACTTTCAAGTTAACACGTCGCCACTGTCAACTTCTACAAGCGTGGTCGGTAGCGAGCCAGCCTCCAGAGTTTGAATGTTTCATTAAAATCGCTGCGTCGGCCTTTTAATTCGTATTTCATATTATTATTATAATATTCCTAAAAGTACATCTTGCCAGTATGGACAAAATGTAGAAATTAACTCAAAAATATTTAGTGTTGTTAACAATACGTTTTTTCTCTCTAACAAGCTCATTGTAAATAATAGTAATACATTCAAAATCAAGTCAATATGATAGGTGTGGTGGTCGAGAATGTGGAAATAATTTACGAATCTTAATACGTGTATTGAGTCCAAAACTATTTTTTCACTTTTTCTGTCAAATTCTGTATACTAGTAGCTATAATGAAGGTACAGATTATTTCGTAGACCTTGTGGCAAAGGCATGACTGGTTCCAGTTGATGTAACATTAAAGATAATATTCGTGAGAAAATGAAAAGAAAATTGTTGAGCTCAAATTTAGACTCTTTCAATTTAAAAAAAAAATAAAATTTTCTCTCATACAGCAAAGAAACGCTTTACTAAAGTGGTTAGAGATTGTAACCTACCAAGGTTGGCACAAGGGTTTCAAAATTGTGAACGATTGCACTGGAGACCTCAAATAGTCAGTTAAACAATTTATAATAATTGAGAATGTAGAAATGAATAATTACACTATGTTTACGGGTAAAAAATGTTACACGGAGTAGGTGTAGGAAAATCATTGGCATTTCTTTCTTGGCGATTTAAATTTTTCTTTGGGAAATCTGGAATAAATTCTTCTGTGATGCTTAAAGGTTTTTCCGAATTTGAAAATACTAGTCGCCGGAGCGGATGATACAGAATTGAAGAGTTTTTTAAACATATTTGATTATATTGTTCAATTATGAGATCAAACACACTGCAGTTGTTTGTTAGAAATGTACCACAGCAATCTGTCGGCAGTGCGAAAGACTTTATTCTGGAAGGTTTGTAATGTACCGAAGGAGCCGTTCCACCCTTCTTAGGACATGGAAAAGTAAGTAGAGGGTGAAGGGCAGTTTTATAAAGTACAAGAGTGAAATATCGACGTCACTAGACTTTTTTTTGTCAGTCGCCACAACCAAAATAATTAAATCATGTCTATCTCTTTTTTCCACCGTTAATTGTATTTTTCCTCCAAGCGATATATTTTCATTTCAAAAAAAAAAAATCTCTTATGCGCGATATATTTTCATTTCAAAAACCAATATGCGCAAGATGGAGTATGTATAAGACGAATTTCGTAGTTTCGTATACATTCATCAGGCGATATATTTGGATGACCATCCTTTCTTCTTTGTATAATGTGCTGCAAATAATATGAACAGTTAGAACTAATGTCAGAATGTGTGTCGACAGATAGGTCGAGTTCAGCCGCTGTCCGGAGGAGAACTAGTGGCCAACTGCTCTGATCGGGAGTTTTCCGATATTTCTCCGATTGACACCAGGCGAATGCCGGACAAGTATCCTAACAAACGGGCCACTGCCACATACGTCGCGAGACTAAAGCCGGGAGCTCAGAGCTTGACTTGGCCTCTCTGGTGGGAGATGTGCGGTTTGGGGAAGATAACCGTCACCTCAAGCGCTAAAAATATACTCTACACTTACAGGACTAACACCCTTAGCAGTTGATGCGCCCGGAATTACTGATATATAAATCAAGCCAACGCCAGTACCATCGCCGCCACCACCACTACCACCACTGTAACCATTACGACCACCGCCACCGTTGCCCACCTGCCTTGCTCCCGCCCCGTCAAAGCCCCGCCCCGTTCGCCGGTCCGCCCGGCCCGCCACGGCCCGCCCCGGCCCGCGCCGGCCCGGCCGCGGCCGGCCGCCCCAGGCCCGCGCCCGCCGGCCGGCCCTGCGCCGCCGCCGGTCCGCCGTCCAGTCCGTCCCCGGCGCCGTCCCGCCGCCCGCCCGCCCCGTCCCCGTCCCAGCCGTCCCGCCGCCCCGGGTCCCCGCCCCGCCCCGCGCCGCCGGCCCGCCCCGGGCCCCGTCCGCGCCGTCCGGCGCCCGGCCCGTCGCCCGTCCCGCCCTGTCTCCGCCTGTCCGCCTGTCCCGCATTGCACCGCCAGCCTCCCTGCCACTGCACGCACTCCGGCGGCGCGAAAAGGTCGAGGGCCCATACGGGCGGTCCGGGGGCGGGGCTCCTCGGAGGCGCGGCGGCCGCGGGCTGGGGCTGGGGCGGTGGCGATGGCGGCGGCGGCGGCGCGCGCGCGCAGTCCTCGCGTTGAGCCCGGCGCGTCAACATGCAGCCTGCGCCTCCCGCCTCGCCGGCGTCCGCGCCCGCGCCCGCACGCTCCCGCCCTCGCCCTCGCCCGCGCCGCTCAACGAGCATGCGCTCCGTCCCGGTGAGTCAGCGCCGCGGGCGCGCTTTTGGACGCCGGCCCCCCTGCTGAGGGAGGCCGCGGTTTTCCACAGTGCTAAGTGCTGGAATGGTTATTACGACATTGGTACCGTCAGATGTTACGATACGTATATCGTGCGACCTTTTATCCCTTTTGTGAAATTTCCAGTGAACTATCATTTCCGTTTAAATATGACAATTCTTCCTGCGAAAGGTGGCATGTTGACGTTGATAAACGTTCATGGGGGGCATGGGTGAGTTATAATGTTACTTACATTACGAAAAAAATTACTGTTCTTAGCAGTGGGTCAAGAATAATGAGAAGTCATTGTAATAATCCTTGTCGATCTCGTCAGTATCGTTAAATTTTGCTTTAGACAATCAGAGTGGATAAGTGCTTTTATTTAACTTTCACTGTATACTGTCAAATCTTTGTGCGTCAGATTTTTATGCCACAGTTGGTCATACGTCAATCGTTGATGATGCAAATAATTCTGATCTCAATTTATGATTATGAGGTTTTGTGAGAGTAGCCCATGCAACTCTTACACTACAGTTTCACTAATACTTAAAAAATTCAAATATATGATACTTCTAACCAATGAATGCATTTACAAACATTTTATACCCGTGGTATTTCGTTAAATGATCGCTATATAGTAATTTTGTGGTTGCAGCAAAAGTGTTTAAACGATTCTCTATGTTTTAAATTATAGGCTACTTCACTATTTTCGAATAGTAACTAGAGCTGTTGATCGATTTCTTACCATCATGGAATCGTTATTTTTTTCGTGGAATTGAAAATTGGGTAATTGAATTCTTTGTATAGATGTATTTTCTGTTTGTAGCAACATTAGTTATTCTAAAATATTATTTGCTACGAAAGTGTTAGATCTTCTTTATGGATCACACCACTCTTGATAGCATAAGAGAAAGCATTTTTATTCTCTGTAGTGTTTATAGTGTGTAATTCACAGTGTATTTTCTTTGTGGTAGTGATTTCCAAACATTTAACTCTCAAAGTTCTCTTCGCAAAATCGTAAACATTCCTTACGATTTCTTCCTTAGACTTCTTTTATTGTGACTCCGTCATTGAAACGACCTAACCGTGGGCACTTCACAATTAATTTCCGTCTGTGCCCCCTTTCAGGGAGAAGAAGCCAAAGAAACACCAAACAATATTAAAAAAACGTTACCTGATTTACAAAAGTAAGAATTTAAGTTGTTTTTTTCGGAATTTTCTTGAAATGCTTGCAGTTCTTAGTTGCTCCTTCGCAATTCTTCAGAACATTTTGGAATCCGCACACGTTCTACGTGTAGTCGGTCGCGCCCTACGTTTTGCCAGTATTAGCTGATTCAAATTTAGAGTAATTCTGTTTGGTTTATTGATTTGAAAAAGAAAGGAAATAGAAAAACGTAGTTTATAAATTCATGGCGATTACGAAACTTTTCACGTTCGTACAATCTTCAATTTTCGAGATTAATTCGTATTCAAAGAATTTGATTTTCAAATCCATAGTGGAAATAGTATTTTATTATGCATTTGAAATATCTTTTTTATCTGACAGCAAGAAAATATCATGTGATAATTACAAATAATGAAGATTTAATTTCACTGTAAAATAAATTATTATTTTATTTATTTAATAGGTAATTATTACAGACAAAATTAGCTTACTTGATCCTATGTGGCTAGGCTTGGGAGTCCGGTGTCTTCGGGATTTATAATCTGCCTTGTGCAGTGTCATTCAGCAAGTTGCTGCAACTTCTACTAAGCTACTACTGCTAGTAATAATAATGATAATAATAAAATAAATTAAAAATATGATAGAATTTTGCCATCCACTAATCTAGAAGGAGATTTTTACTTTTCATTCTGCCATTTGGGCGTCTTCACCGATAGATGATTTTGAATGAAGAGTAGATAGTTTGTAAGAGGCGTTTATTTATTTCGATTTTTTGATTTCTTACGCTGTTAATTTATTTTATTTATTTATCTCTGATGACACAGTTAAGACTTATTTGCCTTTTTATGCATTTGGGGTAAAGCAAATTAGTAAATGGTAATGTCATCAGACTGAAATTTCAGCCAAAAAGTAAACTTTTATCTAGGTATTTTCGTTTTGTTGTTGATAGTAAAAACTCGGTGATAGTTTTTAAAGAAGCTCCTCACGACTAAATAGCTCATCCTGTGGCGGATCTATCCGATCATATGGGGAGGAGGCATCATAGATATTTGTTAAATAATAAACATTTTTTATTATATTGTGTATTATTTTTGTAGTGTATATATGATGCCATATAATACAATTTTTTAAATAATTACTGAATTCCAACATGAATATTTAAATGACTTTTGCAAAACAAAGGGAGATAACAAATGAAAGCTCCAGGCCTTGGGGAGGGGGCATGCCAGTCTCTCCTGGATCCGCCACTAATCCAACCCGTGAACTTCAAATGGCTTTTTACCACCTGTAAAATCTCGTATGAATGCTGCGTATCTCAGTCAATGGTTACGCGCCACAGTGTTTCCCGACGTGGCCAAGAGAGTGCTCTGCGCGCTCGCGCCGTTACTTGAGTCATCGAAGCTGCGAGGTCGAACCCAGCGAGAATCCCCGAACCCTTCGGGGACCTTGGCGGCGCAGATCGCCTAAGCCATCTGCGTAATTGCGCCTCTTAATTGTTGGGGTAGCCTGTTCATTACGTACGTTTGCATGGTGCATGGGTTCTTTATTGTGGATCTGATGACGAGACACCCCAAAGTGTGTTATTTGAAGTCCTTCAGAAAATAGGGGAAGAAATACTTCCTCTACCTGCTCTGAGAATTTCATGTCCTTGGCTACTTCTCGTAGATCATGATTCATTTAGAATGTAGCACAGGATTTCCGTTATTCGAGTCGCCATCTTTACTGTTGCACGGGAAGTGGTATTATAATGGATATTCGAATAGTCTTACTTCGAGTTCCTGAATATTGCATCAGGTTATCCACTATCCTTCTACAGAACCTCATTCATGTTGAAAATAAACCTTGCAGTGGTACAATTGACAATGTTTTATTTCATACTAATAGCTAATGCTATTAGTAAATATTGATACCTGACAATATCTTTATTTATTTATCAAGCTAATGCTATTTGCGAACGCTCTTTGTCCTATACGGAAACGTCAATTAAATTGGGTCACGTTGATTGATTCGGTAGTGAAATGTTTTTATATCGGGATTAATTAATCAAAGGATGTGCATTCACAAATATAAAGAGGTCAGTTAGCCAGACTCTTAAGACGTTAATTCAATTTTGCAATACAGATCATTTGATGTTACACAGTTGAAGATAAATTGGGGGGCCAAATACATGAGTCAGGCGAAGAGAAAATGAAGGCTTATAATTCTGAATGGGAAGACGTTTATTTAATTGCGTTATTTTAAGCTTATCTCCAAAAATTTTAAATTGTGGGTTAAGACAGGTGATTCCTTCATACGTTTCGATTTACCTTAATCGTGTGTCGTGAGTTGTTTCAGACGTGACCACTCAAATGCTTCATTAACTTGTACAGAAGTATTGTAATAAATGTCGATTTAAAGAACATGCCCCGTTGGGTAGAAAGGTATTTGGCAGCCGCCTTGCTAGTGAAGCCAACTTTTTTCACCAGGAGAGACTTGGAGAGAATTCCAGGCCCTCGATCGCACGGTGAAAGTCTGTGTCGGTGAAGCTCCCGGGACGAGTCGGAAGAGACAAAATGTTTCGATCGGAGTGCCGATTGAGTCGCACCGCATCAAGCAGGATGATGCAAATATGCGCCCGTCCTCGGAGTCGCTGGGTGTCACCGCATGCAAATGCAACCCGACGTTTTGCGAAAGGAGGGATCAAATGAAAGCCCTAGAGGAGGAGAAGTCATTGTCTTCTGGCGCGAGCCACGTCGCGCCGGCGACTGTGTCTGCTCGGAGACGGCTTGACCAGATCGGCTGCAGTGGCTCGGTGGCAACATCTGATGGCTCTGCAGCGTCGTTGGCCAAACGGTCTTAGGGCTCGACTCCCTACGGTGGCGAATTTTTCGTACTAGCTACATAACAAAGTCGATTGACTAATCGGATAGAAATTACGAGCGCGTCAACGGCTAAGGTCATTAAATCCCGTAAGTGTAATGCATGTTTTTGTGATTTTTCCCCGCTGGATGGCGAGATTCAACGTCGGCCTACCCTGCGGCTTGCGGGCTCCCAACCACCAATGGGGCACTGCTCATCCGGGACAAGCTCTTAGCTTCTGAACAGTCTCCAGGCATGTGTGGTAGTGTAGTGTATGTGTGTGAAGGGGTGAAGATAGGACAAGAAAGAGAAAGGAAAGATCGCGCGTTTTCCATGGCCCGTTTGTTAGGGTACGGCCTCCTTATCAGGTACGGTGATCAGAAAAATCTGATCAGAACAAAACATGGAAAACTAGCAATCAGAGCCGCCGGCCGTGAGAATTCTCCAGAGAGAGACTCTGAATTCAACATATTTATGTACCTTCTGTCAAAAATCGTACCACCGCCGGGACTCGCACCAGACGGCCAGAGGCACTGCATTGGCATCAGTTGATACTCTCAGCCACTATTCGATCATACTTGTGTCGTGCGCAAGGGTATCCCATTCATGTATTTATCAGTTCATGCACTCGGAAACAACATAATCTATGACAAAAGGCTGGGAAACAAATCATGTAGTTTTGCGTAATAAATACCATTAGGCCGGTTGAGATAAGCTCAAAGCCAATTACGTCGCAGGGGTCATGGGGTTAGAGTCCCGATGTTGGTGGATTTTCGACACTAGCGAGTGCATAGCTAGATCGAATTCAACTGTTGTTCGGGGAGAATGCTAGCAGCCATCCTCTTTGATCGGTTGTTTCCGTAGTTTCTTCGATCAATGGCATGCGAGTGCCTCACCAAAAGGAGAACGGACCGTGCGCGATTCGTCTTATCTCGTCCTTGTACCCTCCTCTCCCTTTACACCTACACTTGCATCCACCACAGTTATACACATGTCAGGAGCCGAGTTGGGAGCCTAAACTTTCACCTCGCTTGGGCATATTATTATTATTATTATTATTATTATTATTATTATTATTATTATTATTATTATTATTATTAATATTATTATTATTAATAATATTATTATTATTATTAATATTATTATTATTATTAATATTTAAGATGATGAATTTTCATTTGTTTGTTTCATTTTTATATATTCATTCCGACGACTTGTTTTCCATAGTTGGAAACCCTTGCAGTCGTTTGGTACCTCTGTAGTCATTAACGCCATTAGGCCGATGAACATCAATCATTTGTGCTATTGGTCGTGCGTCGTTCAATATTTTTAGTAATTGAATCTTCTTATTAAAATCATATAAACAAGAAATACCATTTTTTTAAAATAGGTGGACTCATGTGTCATCTTCAGGAACAACAAATTTGTTTCATTGGCCTCAACCGAAAACTGCCATTAAGAGGGACCTTTTCATTTTTCTTTTTGGTTAAATCGATACTTTAACAGAGCATTCGCAAAGACAGTGATCCAGCCGCGCGTGTGTGAGGGGGCGTGGCCGCGCGGCGTCCTTCCTCGCTTCCAGGCTGCGTCCGCCGGCCGCCGGCCGCCCGTGCTCTTGTTCGGAGGTCGTGACGGGGTCGTTGGCGGCGTTGCGCGAGTGCAGCGCGAGCGGGGCCGGGAGGGGCGTGGCCCGGGCGAATGCCAGGGCGCGGACGGCCGCCCCGCGACCTGCGCACGTGAAGCACTTGCTCGCACCGCTCGGCTCTAACCTAACCGGCTCAGGCCGTCAGTTCATGGCCTCTGACTGGGAGGGCCTAGGGTTCGAGTCCCGACGGTGACACGATTTTCGACCCTAGCCAGATCGAAATCAGCCGCTATCTGGAGGAAAGTTCTAGCAGCCGGCTGCTCTGATTGGCGTCTATCTTATCAACACTGGAGGAATGCAGGAGCAGTACACTAACAAACAGGCCACGGACCGCGCGTGGTCCTTCCTTCCATTTCTCTGTCTGATTCGCACCCGTTTCTTACACACATTTACGAGCAGCACACTACCACACATGCCGGAGGACATAGTCGGGAGCTTACAGCTTGTTCCGGCTGGGGCGGTACCCTGCTGGTGGGAGAAAGCTTGATGGGGAAAACCCCGTAAACGGACATATTGGTCGGCGCCGGATCTCGGCATCCAGCACGATAAAATCATTACCACATATCACAATAAAACATGCACTACGATTAGGAGAATAAAGATCTTAACAGTTCACGTGCCCGGAATTATTCATCTATCAGTCGATTATTGATTCTACGAATAATAATTTGAAGATTTTTAAATAACATTGTTACGTTGCATTCACTTTTAACTGTTTTTTATTGTTATCCGCTTCTTTGTATTTATTTTGTAGTCCGCTTGTTTTGCAATTGCGTAAGTTTTAATTTGGTCAGGTATAGTTTCACTGTGGTACAATATACAATCTCAGAGGTACTTCTAACATTAACTCTAGGTTTACATCTCTCAATAACTTGTGATGGATAAACGTTTTTAATTAGGTAAAGCTGTCTACAGAGCAGCTTTTTACTCACAGGGGTCACAAATGGAGACCTCCCTTGCAACAAATAAATAAAAGCGTCTGCTAGGATCGCTTTCCACCACAGCATTAGTAGAGGCTCATCACGCCTAGTATTGTCCGATTTCAATATAGTAACATGTGACTGATTATCAGCAGTACGCTGTTATCCAATCAGGAGCTTCTTTACGACTTACGAATTTTTGGAATTGAAGCTCCCGAATGGAATACCGTGTCACACCTGAGGATCTGTAACAAGTCACCATATTTAAATCGGACATAAGAAGCAGCGCAGTTGTTGACTGCAGACAGAAAATGTTTTCAAAGAGGAGATAGTGTTCATGGTGAGAAGGGACACGAGAAGGAAAAGTAGGGAAGTGAGCTTTTCAGACACGTTGTTATAAGGGAATTCGCGTAAAGAACACCACTTTTATTATGAAATTGCACAAATTATATACTGTAATCGTTTTGCAGTTCGCACAGAGGTGAAAAAAATAAATAAACGAAACTACGAGCATAATGAATGAATAGCTATCAGGCCGACAATCGAGACAAAAGAGAAAAGAAAGAAATAATCTGGAGAGTGAAAAGTGGTTCTAAAATTTCAACGACGCAAATAGCAGCATAAATAGAAGAGTTTGAGGGTAACGTCGTTCAAATCAGTTTTATAAGAAGAGTGCTAAATACATCAGGATGAAATCAATACCAAGAAAGAAACCCTAGATCAGCGAGCGCGTTCTACAATGAAGTTATTTTTCAAATGAGAAGTTAAATATCTTTCAGAACGATGCTAGGGTCCTAGTATGGAGAAGAAAAAAATACAATGGGATCTAGTCAACGGTTAAATACAAACGTGATGTCAATATGGTGTAGTAGCAGTGGTAGTTCGGATGGTCAAATTTATATTTTCAGTATGGTCTAGGTGGTTAATTAGTTTCAGTGTAGTGTGGATAGTGAAGTACAATTTATGTGGTGCGAATGGTAAGACATAGTTTCAGTGTGATGTATATGGTCAAGTACAAGTAGTTTGTGTAGTCTGGATGGTGAAGTGTATATTCAGTGGATGGTCAAATATAGTTTTAGTAAGGATGATTATGTTATTTGTGACCCGTTAGTAAGGTACTTTGCTGAAATACTTCTGATCGCCCTTATGAATTCCTATTATGGAAGTTAATATAAATATTTTCTTCGAAACACTATTTTATTCGACTTCTACGGACTCGAAATTGTCTGCTGATTCCTACTGTTTCCTACAACATTAATTATCTTCGATATCATAGTTCACGAAGGCTTGAACATTTGCTTAAGTAGCGAAACAATAACATTAATTCGAAAATTCCTTTTATTAAGAGTACGTTAGATGAATTAAACGGTCTTTGATTCCTAAGAAATAGTCTTCGAGTAGGGTGGATATTCTCCAAACGATGGCATGAAGTGAGTTAATACCCTAAAGATTTGAAATATCTTTCCGGAAATTCCACTTTTAATAAATTTTAATTGAATATCACACGACTACTACTAGACTATTGTGCTTGTTATAGAGTAAGAGAAAGAAGAACCTTATATGATCTAGAAATTGCTGCATTTTAATCAAGGACTGATGTAGTTGTCAATGCGTATCCTTCAAACATCCTGTTCATTTCTTTCAGTAGACCTGCGGACGGGTTCTAAACTGTGTAATCTTACTTTCTTCAGACCTTGCAAGGTCATCACCGTCCAGGTTGGCTCGTTTTATGAACAGAAAGCATTACCTTGAATTAAAAAAAATCCTGGTACTCAGGAGAAGGATATCTGAAAAGTAAAAGTAAAAATATAGATGTAAACATTGAAGGCAAAGTTATAATTACCTTCTAATACCCGTACGAAGCGGTTGGAGGCGGATAGCGCCTGTACCGTTGGCTCAGGGCGTGGTCTTGGGTCTGGGCTGCTGGGCAGCCTTGATGCCCACGGCATGCGGTGGTCGAGCGGCTTCGGACCTTTAACCTACGCCGGGAAGTTTCTCTGTGAGGTGACGTTGCAACCGACCCATTTCTGCCGCGTGATTTTGCGCATGAGAGGATAAGAAGAAGGCTTGATTTCTTGGGCACCGTTCTTTCGCCTGGGCGGATAAAACTGTCTTGACGTGAAAAATGTGTTATTTCCCTGGCGCGAAAGGCGTCGTGAAGCATTTGTTTAGTCTTATGAACATCTACAGTGTGTTACGTTTGCCTCTTTTTGTAATAAGTGTATTTTGTATAAGGGTAAGATAGTGACTGAGACGAGCAGCTCGGTCTTGAAATAAAATACATGCCAAAGGGGCATTAAAGAAAATCGTACTCCTGAACATTAAGCATCACTTGTATTACACACGCTTCAAATGGAAACTTTGTCTTTGTATGAAGAACTTTGTAGTGACGCAAAAACTTTTCCCGAAAATAAAAATAATACACGCTTTCATTTGACGCTTTCTTCAAGAGGTTGCTGCGTTCACTATATCTTGAATAGTTTGTTTCGTACATTCACCTTTCACCTTATTATCTGAATTCTTATCCTGACCCATAAACCAAAATTTAACGTGCCTTGAGACCTTTTGGTTCAGTTAATAAAATGGTTTTCTAATTAAAGAGCTGTATGTTTCGTCACCCTCTGTGGCACAGTATTTTAAAGAACTCTTTATTTAAAATGCCCCCTTCCGTAACCTCTTGCAATTTCGTGTGCCTGGAAGTGATACATTGTACTTTTGATACATTACGGACGACCAGAGTAAATTAAAATTGTGATAACGTAAAAAAATGTTAGGTAACTTAGAGGAAGTTAATTGAGAGAATACCAAATAAGGTATTCATTAATATGACTTAGTTCACAGGTGCATGTAGTTAATTAAGTTGAACGCTAATTTACCTCCCCCTAATTACCGTTTGGCAACAATACAATCTGAAAAATTAAATTAATATATAGACCATTCCAGAAATAGTAAGGGTACTAATTTCAAATTGTCTTTATTAATATTAATTTCTTTGTTCGTTGAGTTTCCATGTTTGGAAAAGGCATTTAATTTTGCATCGGAGAGCACATTAACATTGCTCTATATTAATGACACAACACAGTGACCAGCGTAAGCGAATTGTAATTTCGCAACTGCGACTTAAAAGTGTAAATTCGTTTCCTCTTCTGTCGTCAAAGCACCCTCAAGAAATGGTTAGAAAGATGGTTGCCACCGACGTTTCGGTCAGAAAGTCCAGCAGACGGCAACTAGTAGTCCGTGTGGTAATTTAATGGTCCGCAAAGACCTTCAGAAGCTATTCAAATTCGCAGAGCTTAATCAGTAAAAATTTTTATGAACGAAAAAAAATCGTTTAAACCCTATTGTATGTAAAATAGAACAAGAACATCGTATTGAGAATTGATTTACTGCAAAATACTACTAAGACATGCAAAACATCTACCCCCACAGCCGTGTACGCAACTTGAGTTGCGTAGAAACCTTGTATTCCTGTAATACAGGTTTGGATGTTTATCGTATTGTAACACTACAATCAAAAGTGAAATATTTTCTCACAAGTGTCGTTGGAAATCATGAGATGAAGTCTGATTGTTCTTTTTTAATTCTGAAATCTGATATATTGCTCATTGTTGTAGAATTTGGAAGGGGCATACCGAAAGGAGCAGAAATACTGTCTACATTGTACATCAGTTGATCTTAATGAAGATCTCTTCTTGAATGTCTACGAGAACGCCAATATGAATTTAGTTAGTTGTAACTTTCTGGTTCTATCTACAAAAAATAGGTGAGAAAGTTTTTGCCTGAGCAATAGTGATTTGGAATGTTTTTTTATGAGTTTTCTTCAACAATAAACCCTTCTATTTTGATTTTTTAAGAAATATAGAAGTAGATTATATAAAACTGGTAAAGTAATACTTCGCAATTTTTTTCGTTTTCTTCCATTGTCTTAAAACAGTTAAAAGGCATTATATGCTTATATGTCTCTATAAACACATGAAAAAGTAAATATCAGAAATAATTAAGAATAAATATTGTATTTTATACGTCAAAAAGAATTACTGCTGCATCACTACCCAGGGAGATTTTACGCACGCTATTTGAGGGTTAATGTGAAGTATTCACTTCACAATTTCGTTGAAGTAAACTGCACAGAGATATATAATTTTAGTATAATAAACAACATGAGTTTGAAATGCCTCGTATCACTGTAAGTGACCACAATTGCCCGAAGTACGAACATTTCCCCGTGTATTAAAGCGGCCTGAAGGTCTCGCTAATGGTCGGCGACCAGCGCTCCAGCGGCCACAATGTGAAACTTCGTTCGCTGGCTTCCATAAGGATCGGCGACGTGCCGCGGCTGTTAGGCGTACTAGCGGGCTATGGGTAGTCTCCCCCCAAGAGGGCTTGCCAAAATGCGTCGCTTGTGGAACAAGTGCCGTGCGCGGGCAGCCGGGAATCGCGCAGACTGCGGAGCGCGTCGTGGAATACATTTGGCGGCGTCTTTTGTTCCCGGTCACGAACACCTTAGGCCCCGGCGGGATCGGAATGCGAGGAGGGCGGCCGCCTAAGATGCCGCCCACGCACCGACAGCGGCGAAAACGAAACTGCTCGCGGAATTCGCAAGGAGGTAGAACAATAGAGACAGTTTCTTTTTTAGATGTTACGCCAATAACCAAGTTGTTTCCTCTTAAGGTCAGGAAGTGATGAAACACCCAGGGGGTTTAAAATGCAGAATGTAGTATTTTAAAACCTTGCTCGGTGTAAATGTTAAGGCTTAAGACAGATTCTGGCTAATTATCTAATAATCAGGTAATTTTGATATTCTCCAAAATTGGCTAAATTAGAACAGCTTCAAAACGTGTTTAGAAAGTTAACCGGATTGAATTGCTATTTGTCTATCAAAGGTGGCCGGAGTAGGTGGAGTACATTTTGGTCATGATAATTGGTTATTGAGGCAATGTAAATTGTTTTAACTTCATCTGTGATAGTATTAAATTTGTATTTACACAATACCACCTAAGCTGATTTCACCTCACTATAATAAATCTCAGTTGTCGCTTTCTGCGCATACCCGAGTTGACGACGAGGCTTTCGCGATTTGCATGAAGGCAACCTTGGGTTTTTGGAGTGTATACTTTTCAATACATGTCCTTGTTAGAATACTCCTTGAAAAGATGACATATCACACTCGGATAATCCGCTTACTTTAGACAACGGCCTGCGACTAATACCAACACTTCCTGGAACTTAGGCAATGTTTGTAATTTGGTAATGTATTTTTAAGGCGCGTGTATTTTTAATTTCCATTTGGTAATTTGTGTGGTAGTTACTGAGGGAATATTGATGCTAAGTTATAATACTTCAGATTCGGTTAATACAACAAAATAAGACGTCACCTTTGATACTGTTACCCCTGTCACACACATTTTGAGTGTGCCACAGCATTTTGAGAGTGAAATTTTGTTTCATTTTAAACTAATGAGCAATGTGTTATCATGCCATTTAAACACACTCGATGCCATAATATTACCATTTTAAATATTTTTGTTCCTTCCCATGATATACAATTTCAAAATACCTTGTATACGCTAGTAACATTTTAGAAGTTGTTTCTTGGCTGTAAGTAATGAACAGTATCCTTGTCCATACGAGCCATGTGATCAATGTCCTTAACCCCCACTGTACGTCCTGCAGAGTTTTTTCCCCAGAGTTCATTTTATTGAGGTTTAACAACGACCAGGTCATAAGACCTGCCCAACTGAGAGCAAATAGACAGATTTATGGATCTTTGGGGTCATCGAGTGGGAGAGACCAAACTGGCGTCGCGCCTTTAGGGATTTAGATGGGCTCAGCAAGATCGCGCCCAGGTCGTGGCCCATATTCCAGACGTCACTCCGCCCAAACCACACTCACTGCTTTATTTGGATGTGGAAAACGGCAGAGCGAGACTTTGAGGACGTTACTCAATGTACATTTCTGCGTAATGGTCAACGTTCGATTTTCTTTTCTCATCTCATTTTCTTCATTATTTTATTTATAGTAATCACATGTATCCATTTTCTACTAAATATATTTGTGAATAAATCACATAGAACACTAGAAACGTTTTGAATTTAAAATATTTTTAATTGCGCATTTAAAAAAAATATTATCGATAGTTACCAACACAATCCAAGCCATAAGAATAGGTAGGAATTTTTGTAATCAGAGAGAAAGGGAAGGAGACATGTGCTACGAGTTTACTATTATAATGCGACAAATGTTTGCATAAAATATCAAACAGTTCTCTCGTTACAGACCTTAGGAGTCTCTTTAAGTTTTATACCTAAGTTCCTGTAAATAACTTCTTATTTGACGACGACAATTTGGCATTTGAAAGTTTTAGTTATCGCTGACCTATCCAAGAGTAATCTTAATTTATCGCGGATGTCCAACATGTGAGCCGAAATGTGTTACACCGAGGTTCATAACGTGCGTAATACGACACGCGGGCCGTGCTGTGGTGCACTGGTGACATTTACACGCGATTCTGCGCGATTTATCCGCTTTCGACGGGCGCTGGACAGCAACCACGCCCTGTATCTCCCCTCCCGAATAAGGTACTCCACTTTCACAACTCGCAGCAAATCCAGAAAACACACAGAAAGGGACGGATCGCATTTTCGCCTCATTGCAAAATATTTTATTAAATTAAAAAACATGAAAACAACCATTAATTTGTTTTACAATAAATTAATCTACTTATATTTTTATTTTAATCTGCCCCTGTTCGTCACAGGTTTTCCTTTAATTTGGACTTATCTGGAAACTTGCAGAACACGCTTCATTTTCTTCTTCCAAATTCAGTTGTTCGAGGATTGGCTGATAAATGCGACTCACGATTTCTTCATCTCGGAACTCTCAAAAGCCTTCACCATGAAGTAAACTGCAGACTTCGGGATGCAAGTTGCAGTCCACAAAAAATAAGGCTAAATTACAAACAATGGGCGAACTTGAAGAAGCTGGTAATATCTTTACGATCAATAAAATACAAATTATTGATTACTTTAATTAGATCGAATTTTTTGAACAATTCATTATATCGGAATGTTTAAGGAATGTACCTACCTCCGACTTTTTGTTTTATCGTATGAATCAGTTACCGTTGGTTGTCAGCGAGATGAGTTCGGCGACCTACTTAGCAGGATTCTTGGCACCCTAGAAATACCGGTTCCTACCAGATCGCCAGTGATAAGACCATTGGACGTGAGCTCATTGTAGCTGCAAGCTCACCTTTGTTTTGTTGGAAAGTGGCTATTAATGAGAGTGGGAGCGTTGAGACACGTGACCAACAATGGGTAACTGTAAATTGTTTACTTATTCAAGGAGCGTTTGTTAAGAAAGTATATCCCAGACTCATATCTATGGTGGGTGATCTCAGACCCACCCTTCGTCTGATATCTATGGTGGGTGATCTCTGACCCACCCTTCATCTGATATCTATGGTGGGTGATCTCAGACCCACAACCTGATATCATAGGTGAGTTATATTGTTGAAAGGGAAACGTGACTTTTAAAGTAAAATCTTGTTGATATCCTCCAAACGGATTTAGGAAGATAGGTAAGCTGCTGTTACCTCCAATTCTCACTTCAGCAGTGTTAGTTACTAATAAATCATCTACTATCATCTCGAGACCTAGTTATACTAATTTCGCTTTATCCCATCGTGTCCCTGTCTCTGTTACAATCTCTATAGTGATATTTGTTAACTTACAAGAATAAATTGCATCGGGTTCGTTTATCCAGAAATTTTGTTAAGTCAGTGTATTTAATTGACCAGGTGAGATGAAAGTATATTAATTATGTTCTGTTTTTTGTAAAGTACTTCCTTCGGATTAGGAGTTACTACTGCGAAATTCGCCGCTCATTAGGGAAATATCTTTTAACAAAACTCCATCCACGTTTTCTATTGGTTAAAGACAGTCCCCACTCACATTATTTTGGTGCAAGACTGCAAGACTATGCTCCTTTCTGTGGAACACCCGCAAGATATTAAATTGCTCTATAGCATAAGAAATGTATATTTTTTGTACATTTTACATATGTTACCACACGTTGGCTGTCGTGGTAAGCCGCAGTTACTCAACGAATGATCCAGGAAATGGTATCTGTTAACACTCAACATAGGTTTCGGATGACATTCTCACAATAACAAATCTTGTCTTAACAAAACAGCTTAAACTTCCATTTTCGAGAAGGTACATTACATAATTTGAAAACAATACACAGCGTGGAAGATAAATGAAATGGGAATTGCGATGTGACTAATTGAAAGGAAGAATTGTTACGATGAAAGCTGCCCCTTTTTGAATAAGGATAGTAAAACACATCGGGTTAATGAAAAATTGTATTACATTATTACCGGAGATCTGGCCTTACTTCGCAAAGAATCTCCATTGGAAGAATACGTGTCCTGTCGTGTTACAAAATTTCGTTCCAATCGGGGCCGATCAGCCGTGTTATTGAGCAATGGGATTGGCAGGTAGAGAAGACGATTCAGCCGAGAGGTAAGACGAGTGGGCGCGACGTCTGGGCGAGCCCCGTGGGAACGCGGGAGGGTGGGGGCGTGCCCACCAAGCGCGTCGCGCCCCTTCGGGCGGTGCGCCTCGATCTTGATCGGCGATAGAAGCGCGCGAGAAGGCGAGGAACCCCGGGCGGCGCGGAGCTCCCAGACCGGGTGCGCCACTTTCGCTGAGCTCGCACGTAAACAAGCGCCTGGCCAGGACCCGGATGCCGCCGCGACGTTGGCGGGGGCGGGAGTGGGGGCGCTGGCAATGGCAGTGATCGCCGCAAATGAAATGAGGAGATTTGCGTATGATTGGGGCGGTGAGAAGGAATACGGAAGACTGTATCTCGAGAGCGGTACCACAGGAAAGAGGAAAGGCGTTCCAGGTATTTTGAACAGCTACGAATGCGACGTACTTCTGGATCAGAGAAAACGGGTACCTTGATACTCCGAATCGAGTTATTGAAGATTTCGATTAATCGACGATGAGTGTCAATATTTGCTTTAAGCCATGTATTTGTATTTGTAATTTGGACAGAAATTCGGATTACTGACTTTCAAGTTATCGCGGTTTCGCTTTACGTAAAAAGTGATTTTGTTCAACATATTCCCTTGAAGTTGTGTAAAAAATATTGTAATCCTGATTCAGGCGAGCGCTTAAGATATCTTATCACTTTATATTTATTTATTGTCTTTTAAATAATGTGCAGTATCTATTTCCGTAAAGCAACGTGTTCAGTGGGATGCGTACCATCGTGTACTCAAAGCTTTGTGTAGAGGTGCTTGTAGCAACGAGATCGTTGGTGGTGAGGGCGGTGGGGACGGCTATTGAGAGTCGACCTACATGGTGGCGAGCGTGGGCGCTGGTTGTGGAGTGGGTGACATCCGGACCGGCGGTGTATGTTGCTCGCTCGCTCTGTTCCTACATCGCAATGAGTGGACGAACGGGAGCTGCGGCGTGCTCTCGCAGGATAAATCGCATTGAAGTCGTAAAATGAAACTTCGCCTTTCGAGTTGTTTTTATGAAACTGTCTGTAAGAGGTAGGGACGTTGTGCCGCGGGGTAGAGTTCGGCCCACAGCTGCGCTTACTGGAAGAGCTGCTTCGTAACAAGTATCATGGTTTGCTTTCAGGGATAAATGTATAGGTTATCTGCCTTAGAGATGTCAAAATGAAGTTATTGCTCAAGAAACCACGAGCGCATATTTAGTTCAGAGAGAAATGATTTAGGTAGTATTACATTTTTAACACCATGCAGAGATATATTGATATTTATAGATCAAGTGCGTTACACATTCGTAGAGAAGTGAGCAGAATTCGCAACTGTACTCAGGTCGTCGGAGGCCGATTTCTGTATTAACCAGTTTCGCATTAAATATATGGTTCCTTTTAACGCATTATTGTAATTATTAAATTATGTTATCACTATAATTACGATAAGGTCGCTGCATCTCTCAGATTCTTCTGCTTTAAAGTAGGGTAGAATTCATAATACGAATATCTCTTATTTGATTGTGGAAATACTGCAGTGCATCGTACCAAACTCGTAAGGATCTAAATAATGCGTTACGAATGTATAACGAATTACTGCCTTGTATGCCTTTTAAATTAAGTTTTGAATATTTCACAGGGCATTTTGGAAACAATAATCTATCGAAACTAAATTGGTACGTATGTTGTTGCAGTAATTTTATAGAATGTGATCTAGGGAAGTCGGAAGTGATGCAGGACATATCGTGTATTAAATGTTCACCTCTACTTTACTTCCTTGCTTCACTCGGTATGCAAAAATTGATTGATTAATTGTTTCATGTTCAGCAGCTAACGTCATTAGTTCCGTAAGTGTAGTTCATGTATGTTCTTCCTGATGTGGCGGTACCCCAAACAGGTTTCACCCATCAGGAGGGAACTGTTCGAGTCGGGACACGCTCTAAGCCCGACGCCTCCCGGCATCGGTAGGGTATTGCATATGTGTGTGTGTAAGTAAGTAAGTAATGGGTGAGGATATGACGAGAAATGGGAAGGAAAGAGCGCAGTTCGTGGCTAGTTTTGTAGGGTACAGCTCCGGCATACGCCTAGAGTTGATTGGAGAAACGATGGAAAACTACCGATCAGAACGGCCGACTGCGAGAATTCTGCTCTACCTAGCTATCTAGCTATTGTCTAAAATCCTGCCACCGCCGGGACTAGAACCCCAGGACCTCCCAGGCAGAGGCACTGCAGTGGAATCAGTTGATTCCTTGAGTCACCTAAGCTGGTAGCGTGCCAAGAAGATAGCGGGTAATACTGCTTCAAATCGCATAATAATTCTTTCAATGTTTGAAAAATAAAAAAAATGAAATATTTAATAATTTAACAAATATATACGATATTTGTGTCTGAGGAACTGCATCTAAACTGCCCAAAATATTAATATTTGGACATTTCTGTTTTTTCTGAAATTTACCCTAATGTACTATCATGTTCCTTTATTCAGTTACTTGTATGATTTACTGTCGTATCAATCGCTTTTGTGTACCGGAAATACACTATTATTTTGTTGCAATATATACAAATCTAAAACAGTGGAATTACGCTGAAAACTATCAGGACGACTTTTTGCAACCAACAAGGAACTGACACAGCATTAGAAAATCCGTTGTTTACTCTCATTTATTCGTCAAAACAGAATTAAAAGAGTGTTCGAATCACAGATCACAGACTGCAGGGCGCTGGCATTGGCGATATTTCGTGAGACCCTAATCCGTGACGCCGGTGCTCGTAAATCTGCTATAAGTAATCGGCCACGAGCAACGAGCACTTGCGACTTGGGCAAGATCGCGTCCCGTCAAGTAATAAACTTGGACTCTCGAAATGGCATACCTTGAAACATGAAATCGTAGGGTTTGCGATGTACATGACAGCCATAACTCGCGATCATTTCTTCTTCTATGTAGATTTGAATGACTTTCAAACTCCAATAGCCAGTAACTTTTTATTGCATCTGTGACTTCCATTCCTATTAAACGAGAACCATATTGTATTATGATGGGCCTGTTCACCTCGTTTGTCTTCGGGAATGGCACATTGCGGGATGGATTATAACTTGATTGAAGACAAGAGTTACATTCCAAAAAAGTATGAAAGACGTCAAAAAACAACAATGTATCATTATTATACCGGTTTACCGATTGTATCTACAGTTAACTCGTATGGAAAATAAATTGCGCTTTAAATTTACATTAAAGATAATGTCGAATGCTTTTTTTATCTAATGCAAAATATTACCAAATAATGAGAAACAAATATTTTTGTAAATTAAGGTATCTTCCCTCTACGTCTACGTTAAAATAATAGGTTAGAGGTAGATATAGTGGTCGAATAGTTGATTAATTTGCATATTCGCAACTCAGGATGTACATTATTTAAATCACATAATTATGCTTATTAATTTTTGTTCTCGGTATTTACAGGTGCTGAAAAAATTCATGAAAAGACACCCAATTTTTAAAGTAAAACATCAACATTAATCGTTTTTTTAGGTAAAATACTGATCCGACTATCGAATAATTGTGGCCATGCAAAGTTCAATGAATATTACATTAAAATATTATAAAAAGATACTGATAAGAAAATTACTTATATTGTTCAATGGAATTTGAACGTTTTTGAACATCTTTGTAAGTCTCTGAAGATTGTAGAACAATTTTGAAGATATCCTATCTCTTACATACTTCTTGGTAGTTTTAATATTTTCTGGGACGTCGGTAATATATGAACCATTGGCTTCATTTTACAGTGAACTGATTCCCATGAGTTCCATATTTCTTTGATATGTTTTTAGACGTATTATGATATCGAATATAATTTGCCATTCTGCTTACAATGAAAAACCATGCAA
Organism: Gryllus bimaculatus; assembly: GCA_017312745.1. Taxonomy (NCBI): domain Eukaryota; kingdom Metazoa; phylum Arthropoda; class Insecta; order Orthoptera; family Gryllidae; genus Gryllus; species Gryllus bimaculatus. The sequence continues at coordinate 2,461,534 of BOPP01000143.1, forward strand.
CATCAGATGAGAACACCGTTTCCTTATAGTCTACTAAATATTGTTCAATAACTTCAGAATATTATAAAATATTTGCAATAGATTTCTCCATTCTATCCCTCTACAAAACTAATTGGACGACTAGGTAATTCTCGTATTTTCCGTAGTAGAGGCCATCATTCAGAAAGTTAAAAACCCTGTTAATTTCATGTTTGTTTATATTTTGATATGATTAGTAATAAATACATTTACTCAAAGGTCTCCATTGCCCACGTATATTAGTTGACGGCATACTAGTACCTATCGCTAGTTCATACGCCTAAGTACGTATCCTTCATCATAAAACGAGCAGAACAATTCCTCCAATCGAACGTTTTATTATTGAATATTAAAAAAGTAACTGAAGTATTCACTCCCAAAACAACGACTACCATCTCACCGCTTCCATATTGTAAATAACCTCTTTGAACGTTTCCGTAATGAGGTGAACGGCTGCAGAAATCATATTCGAGTTTATGTATTGAAAAATTTAGAACACGCCAAATGGATTCGTTAATTTTTTTATTGCACGCTAGCTGATATTGCGACGAATAGTTCTTTGTTTCTAGAGGAGATACCAAACCAGTCCTGCCGGAGACTTTCTTGACCTGCATTTTTTAAAGGAACTTGTTAGATGTATAAGTTTTCAATGTTTATGCATGCATGTTACGTTTTGGAGAGCAATAGAAAGCATATTATTATTGGTCTGTTAAACACCAATACTCTTTATGTCCTGTGCTCTTGTTTTCGTTTTGCCGCGGACTTCTCAGAAGACTTAGCAGTTAGTCAACTTTAAGAGCTTACCCCGCCCTCTACATCCCAAAAGAATGCCAGGATTTTGAGCAGAGGCAAAGTAGATGGATATGCCAAGAGTAATCACCCAGGCGAATACAAAATCATGTATAAAAATATTGCATAGAAGTCTGAAGTGAATGAGGTACCACTCAACGGAAAATAGTTCAAGCCAGAAGTAACCAACCAACTCTCAATAAAACATTATAAACTGTAATGAAGCTATGAAATAAAACAAACAAAAAAAACTTGTCGGAAGTTATTATTCTTTAAGCAATTTTCGCTTACAGTTTGCGCTGAATGGACTACGCAATATTTCGATGCTCGAACCTTCTGACTACCTGTTTAAATGATTCTGCAGTCTTCTGACATGCACGCTACTTCATTGTGCTATACTCGTACATAATGATATCTGCGGTTAGCCGTGAGAGCTCTTATAACCTTCGCTTTGGTTCCTCCTGTCTCAGCGGAATTCCGCTAGTAACGGTTCACGTAGTCGACGATGCGACCTTGCACTCATGTTTCGTGACTGAGCAAGCGCCGAACTCATTGCGGATCGGAGGAGAACGGAGGCAGCGGAAGAAAAGATCAACTGTGTATGACGCTCCCTCATCCTTAGTACCGTTCTGAACCATACAGACTCCACTAGTGCAATTTAATTCTAATAAACCATACAGGATGTTTAAGATATGTTTGTGAGCGGCTTTGAAATCACAACAATCACCTCTCGGAAATCACTCTTAAAGGCATAAGCTTCATTGTTGAAAGACTAGCCATAGCTAGGCATTTTAGACCATCTACGAACGAGATTCTTTGCCTTGTGAATCATAAGTATTCCTTGCTTCATACATACGTACTTCTTTAGATTTTGTGTAAACATCTTTGACCTGATTTACGAAAGAATGAAATGTAATACATAGAAGTCAAAAAATACAGCCAGCAGCGTGCAACCAGCAAATTACAAAATAAAATAGCCAAATTGAAATAAACACAAGTAGCGTACCCGTGCGAGGACTCTCGCGTGTTTATCCTCACCTCTCCCTATTCATTTGACTTTTATTTCCATTAAGAAGGAAACTTGTTAACGAAACGTATTTATTTATTAAAAAATGTATAAATGTAACTTGTACTTACATGGTATCAATAAAAAATAAAAGCAATGCAATTGACGTTGGAAACATATTTTCAATAAAGGCTTATTGAAATTATCGTCTCCTATATTATTTCAGAAGTATACATACCTTTTGCGGCTCTCGCACGCAACCGAACTTTATAAATGAGGTCTCTAAAGAAAGAATTTCACGGAGGCGTGACGAATTGCACTTTAACTTAAAAAAGAGGAAGGATTTGTTTAAAAAAACATCAAAGTATTCATATCAAATGCAATCCGCAGCACTCAGTCAGCTATATCGTTTGATAACTCGTAAAATAAGTGTTGTAAGGCCTTAAAAACTAAAATTTTGAAGCCAAATGCCTCGGAAGAAACGTTTTACATACTGGAATCTACAGGAGGAGATATTCTAGTGAAAATTTATTATCCGTATCAATTGCATTGTTTTTTAAATTTCATTTCATATTGTGATAATACAATAGAAGTTAACTTTATACATTTTTAGATAAATAAATACTTTTTGTTAACAACTTTCCCACTTCGAATGGGAATAAAAGAATAGGGAAGAGTGTGGGGTGGTTAAACATGCGAAAGTCCTCGCATAGATACGCTAATTGTTCGAAGAACATATCTCTATATTACTGAATAAACTTTATTGAAAATTTGTTTCCAACGTCAATTGCATTGTTTTTATTTTTGTTTGATATTGTGTAAGTACGTCGTACCATTTATACATTTTTATCAAATAAACATATTTCATTAACTACTTTTCTTCTTAATGGAAATGATAGAGAAATGGTTAGGGAACTGGTGGGGATTAACATGCAAGAGTACTCGTACTATCATGCTGGTTGAGATATGTTCTTCGAACAATTCACACTTTCTTAAAAACAACATTTGAAATTCCTTGACAGTTTTATTCAGTATTATCGAGAGAGATGTTAGAACAATTTACAACACTCCCTTAAAAATATTTGAAGTAGTTATTAAATAGTCTTTGACAGTTAGCTTTTTGCTTTTCTTGATAGTCACAAACATATTTAAAAAAGCTTTTTACTCTTGAGAAAACTACGTGACTGAACTCGCTGACTTGAAAGTTTCATCGAATCACTGCTGATAACGAAAATACTGGTACAAGTAAAACCAGAACCAAACCTAATAATAAACATCTTCTCTCTACACTCTACACCCATATCCCTCCACAATCAGTTTTACAGTACCTTTAGACCTTGAAAAAACGTTAAATGAATGTTTTCACTACACGCATAACAATATTCATTGGCCTTATAAGCGTGGCGTTACAAAGATAACCACCATCACCAAGGGTTGAAATTAGGTGGCATTGGTAGTATCAATAAGTGCTAAAACAGCAAATAGAATGTCCAAGAATATCTCATCTTGTAGATTAGGATGGATTTGTTTGAGGCAATTGGCCTCAAGATTTTAGGTTTTTAAGGTCCTAGAACGCTTCGTTTAGGAGTTATTTAACGATATATCTTAGTGTTGCGGGTTGCATTTGGCATGGATATTTAGATGCTTTAAAAAAAAACTTCATATTTTTATAGTTAAAGTGCAATTCGTCACGTCTCCGTAAAATTATCGTTCTATAGAGACCACATTTATAACGATCTGTTGCGTATGAGAGCCGCCAAAGGTATGAATACTACTGAAATGATATAAGGAGGAACGGATATACGGACGATAAGGAGGAAAACAAATGCGCAGAGAATTTTACGTAAGAAATTACGATACAGGACGTGACTTGGTAAGAACTTCGCGAATTCATATAGGTTTATAAATCAAATAACTCTTAGCACAACGAGAATTTATGGTGTATTTAACTATTCTGGTCTTTAAACAAACTAAAGAAATACATTAAAATAATGTAGGGCTTAGAAAAGGACTGCATTTAAATATGTAAAGTAATTTGCTGATCGTTTCGATGCGGACGCCGGGTGACAACTAGAATATAGGTTCCGCTACCTCTGACTTCCTTTCACCTTATTCCTCCTTAACCCGACCATGTCTCTTGGCAGCATGCTCTGCAAACTAGCCATCCATCTAATATAACCACGATCGTAGCCTCGATCGTTTTCATTTAGGAGACGCACAACATAGAGCAGTATATTGGTAAATATGTTAAAAGTTGATAACAATACTGGAGATTACCAGATCCGTGCGCTAATGCAATATTTAGGAAACCGAGGGGTGGTTTGATGGCGATTTTTGGATGAGGTTCCAAGGGATAAAACTCTTTAATTGTAAGATGTCTCACGTAAATGGTAGCATAAGTCGAGACCGCGGGGCCGCTATTTTGAATTATAAAGAGTCGCATGCAGAGATCAGACTATGGAATGACTGTGAAGTTATTTGTCAAAAAATACTTTAGTCAATAAAACTTGTTTCTATGAAAATAGTTGGGTTCTAAAGATCCTTTGTGGTTATTTGTTCCTGAAACAAACGCATTACTCGTTCCGCGCAACCTAGGTTAATTTTCTTTTTAAGGTTTTCTCCTCCTTTGTAGTTTCCAACCAATAGATAAATTATTCAGTGGAAGAGCAGGAACCAATAGGGTATACAAGAAAATTATAATACATCAAACAGTAGTTTACATAACAAGGGCGCGAAACGAGCGATTCACGCACGAGTCTAGTCGTCGTCGTCCAAGCGTAGCGAAGGGATGAGTGCGGGAATCACTTCGCGCCCGTGTTGCTTATTCGTACTGTTTTTAACACGCCGTGAGCGAAACGGAATGCGGCAAGTAAATGTAAATATAAATTGAATACTCGTAACAAATAACTAGAAATATCTTCCTTGTACGTAATTTAATGAATTACAGTCAGTGTTATAACACTATTGTTTGTAAATAATAAACAAAGACGTCATCAAGACTAATGACAATTGCGATTCGTAACAAATGTTTCGCAAATTGTTAAAAAATGTGCCGTTTCGAGCACGGAATAGACGCTCGCGAAAACGCGTTTTGCGCACAGCGTGTTACAACATTTTTTGTTTAGTGAAGTAATTTCTTAATAAAATAATAAATATTTACCAGTTACATTAGGGAGCGGGTAGGCCTAGAAGTAAAACAGTTTTGGGGTGCAAAATTCAGTAGTCAGTTCTAAGAAGTCGTAATAATGTTGACTTAAGAGTTTGGTGTGAAGCATGTTCCGAACCGAATTTTTATGTGCACTCCCTCGTAAGTGCTTAATATGGAATGATGCTGTGGAATGGTTCTGAGCTGGAAACTTCCAGGATGGAATCCGACCCGAAGTGTCGGGGTTGTGGGTGACCGGCGTGCTCTAAATCGGATGTGATAGGTAGCCCCCTGTGGCGTATCCGCACCGAGCAACGAAGGTCGTGATCAAACTGGTAATCGGGTCGAGGTCGCAAGAGCTGCCTGGTCTTGTATTACCGATCATGATGTGTTTAAAGGTTCGACTCTTGGAATACGTCGTGCTCCACGATCGGCGATCGATTTCCGCATATGGGGTCTGCCTGCATTGCCTGCGTCTCGATCCTGGTGTCATTTCATCAAGAGACCCGTTTCCGTGTGTGAGCAACAAACATTGCCATCATTACATGAACATGAAGCACCTCTATAAAACCATATTTGTAAGGACATCATTAAGGTTTGACATTTCAAATAGTGCTTCACTTGGTGCTTCCATTTGACAAGAAGAAATGAAGGCTCTAGTATTTCGTAGCTTCGTATTTATCGCCGGTTACACTCATACTGAAATGACGGCATTTGCGAGGACCAAATGTTTTAGATTCTTGCTTTCGAAAGATAAGTAAAACTAATTCATAAACTTAAATTATACATGAAAAGAAATTTAAGAACAGTGAAAGTAAAATTCTTCTACTATTTTAGCACGAACTTCAATCTATACAGTGAGACAGAAAAGTCTCAAAATTTGAATCTCTTTTTAAAATCATTTGATGCAATTGAATTCAGTGTAACAATTATCTTTCAACTTGCTAGTTCAACTAAAAACTTAATCACTTTAGAAAAAAAGTATAATGAATAAAAATATGCATTGTAGATTCAATGACAAATATCTTCACTAATGTTATGTTTTATTTCTATCTACTTCTCCGGTTTTAATAAGTTAATCGCCCCTCACGGTCCATACGTATTAACTCTATTACATACTATTAACATATACACCCGTACATTAATATGAAGATTTTAAAATCATTAAAAATATCATATTAGTTGTTAGTATGTTAGGTTTTAATTTGAGTTTATAATGTCGATAAAGATATCTTAATAGTGTTTTTTTTAATTCTGACGACTGTTTCTTTTACTGATCTCGGTTATTCGGTATTTGCATGATTTCCATCCGTGCCTCGACCTCTTTCCAGATTAAGTCTGTGGCATAGGTGTGAAGGCTAATGAGTCATCGCGACTCATTTGTGTAAGACTTTTATGAGGTAATGCTAGAGTGTTTATTCCTTGTTAAACGAAAAAAGTAAATCTCGCTTATTTGAAACGAAACGGGTGCACACTCCGCTGAAGAGACGCGCAATATGGAGATATTGCTGTTATGGAGGTTGTAGTCTGTGATATAACAAAATGAAACGTTTTGGAACTGGATAATTTACGAGTACACTCTGAATAAAATGATAATGCGAAATGCTTAAGACAATTTGTTCAGAAATATTATAATTATTCTCAGGCACTTGATTGTCTGAAGTGACACTTTCACTCGTGGCTCATCGCCAAGTTCTTGCCTACGAAGCTGGTTCTCCTAAATAAGGCCAGGTCGCAGGTTTCCAAACCCCATAACTGATTCATCTACATCACATTATCTTGTAATACTTCTCGTTGGCTTGATGACATCTAGAACACTTAATAACGTTTTACTAGAAAAGTATAAAGGACTTATCGGTAGACAACGCGTTCCTTTACAGACATGGAACTGATAAAGTGTAGAATCTACATGCGAAGTCTGTAACATGCACTGTATTTTCGCGGTCCCATTTTCAATGAAAAGATAGTTGATGCTTCCTCGAATTAAAAAGTTCTGTCGTGTTAACCATTTTTCAGTGAGATAGAATTATTACTAAAATATGCATATTTTTATTTCTGATGAAACATGTTTTCGGAATGCATTGTCATTGTGAATGATTATACAGTATTGCTGGAATTTGTGACAGGATGTTTATTATGGAATTCGGATGTGTTATGATTGTTTGGTGAAGTTGTTTTATATGTATAATTGCATAAGAAATAAACTACTTCTTTTGTTTTATGATAACATAACCCATTGAAGTAATAAGAGTTAAATATGTATATCGATATATTTTTAATAAACATGAAGATGTCGAGAGCACAATAATTGGATGGATATCGTACATTAATTTATATTATAATGTATTCGAAAACCGGAGTGTGTTCAATTTCGTCTTTTCATATGCTAAAATACACCATAATACAAACTTCAACATGTATCACCGATTCGCTTTCGAAACCACTACAGAAAGCTTTCGTTTCCTTCCAGAAGCTAATGAACGCTTTGCTGGTTCCCATTCAAATGAGTGGCGACAAGCTTTGTGTGAACGAGTGTCGCTACTGGAACTGCTGGATAAACTGGGGCGCGTATCTCGGGTGAAACAGACGTCGTCACGAAAGACAACTTATTGTGTGCGATTGAACGCGCGAAAGGTTGAGCGTGGGGGCGCGGGGCAGTGCCACCAGACAGCCGCCCTCGCCGCCCTCGCCGCCCTCGCCGCCCTCGCCGCCCTCGCCGCCCTCGCCGCCCTCGCCGCCCTCGCCGCCCTCGCCTGCCCTTGCCGACCTCGTCGCCGCAGCTGACCCAGTTTTAACAAGCGGAAGGATACTGGAGATAACTTTCAGTATCACTGACGTATTGTTACATTCCTTAGATCAGTGGTATCTAGATTTGCGTATTTTACAGGGTATTACCGGCTGAGTTTAGCTCAATTCTCACTCTGCATTGACTCACACCGAAAAGTTCTAGGATTTGAGGCCCAACGGTGACGGATTTTCAACACTAGCTACATAGCTAGATCAATTCTACCGCTGCCTAGAAGAGAGTTCAAGCAGCTGGCTGCTCTCGTCGATAGTTTTGTGTTTTTTCCGACCAACAACAGGTGAATATAGGAGCAGTACAATATCAAATGAGCCACGGACCGCGCACGATCTTCTCTTCCATTTTTTTGTCCTGCGCTCTCCCACTACACACACGTACATTTATACGCACGTGCGCTACACTTCGCACATCGGGAGCCTGGAGCGTGTTCCGGCGGGGTCGGTGCTCGAGATGCCTGCAGGAGACAATTATCGCAATCCGACGTGTATGTCGGTGGCAGATCAGACCAACCAGCGTGGAAGGAGCCTCGCCAACTCTCGGATAATTCATTGACGACACTGACGGTACTATTTACCGTAGCAGTCGACATGACATCCCTAATCAATAATTCAATCAACCGATCACTGATAATTAATGTCTTTAAGATAAATATGGATTATTTTATTTGATTTTACTTTACGATTTGAAATTACCTCAGGGCGTTAATTGCAGCTTTAAGGCTAATTGGAAATCAAGTTCGTGATTGGGAAGAATCAGAAAGAGACGGGAAAAAGATAAGTGCGATAAGATGCGAAAACAGGCAATTGAGTGACTTTTCGATAAGCATTGTTCAAGGGCATTACTACAAAAATGCTTCCGTTACTTTCTAATTTGTTTAGTTGAAAAGCTCAGATTTTTTCGGAACCAATCGTCTGTGCTGAAGATAGATTACAAGTTATAAGTTAGTTATATCTTTTCGTGACGTGATACGTATTCTTACATTCACTATCAGCTTTGTACTAAAGCATAAAACAATCAACATTTCGACTAATGAGCCCCAGCTCCATGAATGTATTCTACCACGGTATTGTAAAGGAAATAATCTCCACAAAAGTTCCCCCCCCCCAAAAAAAAAACTTTTGTGGAGATTATTTCCTTTACAATACCAAGGATTACCACCTTTATCTGCTACCACCACGGAATGTATTCTACCACCTTAATATTTCTGGAGCACTTGGTAGAGATGTCCAACCGGAGACCTGCAATGATTCATTCCCCTCGTCTCGTTGCTGCCACCGCAGCGCCATGGTCAGCCCCTTGTGAACGCGACCGCCGGCGCGCCCAGGCCGCCCCCGCCGGCGCCGCATAGCGCCTTGGGGCGGGGCCGCACTGGGTCAGGGCGCGCCGCCGCCAGCGCCTTCTCCCGGAGGTGGCGGTCAGGGCCGGCGGCGAACGGCGCGCTGGCCCCACGGCGGCGACGGCTGCGACGACGACGGCTTTGACACCGGCTTAGGTGGTTCAAGTCATCCACTGATGCCACTGCAGTGCCTCTGGCCGCTAGGTACTAGGGTTTCAGTTCCGACGGTGCCAGGATTTTCGACACTCACAGCTAGGTAGCTAGGTCGAGTTTCTGGTCGAGGTCGCGTACACTGTCTGGAGGAGAATTCTAGCGATTGGCAGCTCTAATCTCCGTTCTGTTTTCCGTTGTTCTCAAGGTGAATGCCGGAGCAGTACCCTAACAAATGGGCTGGGGAACGCGCGCGATCTTTCCTTCCTCTTCCTTGTCCTATCCTCGCCCCTTCATTACACTTGCACTTACACGTACACTTCCATGCACTACGCTACCACTCATGCCGGGAGCTTAGAGCGTGACGCGGCTGTGGCGGTGTCTCGCTGGCGGGAGATACCTGGTTGGAAAAGTCCCGCAGGCTATCATGTAGGTCGGCGGATCTTGCCATTCAACGGGGAAAAATCACCTCCACCGCCATCATCAAATGCATTGCACTTACGTTCTTAACAGTAGACACACCCGGAAACACTAATGAATCAAACGATTGAGACGGAGATTGCGACAACGGCGGTGACGACAATGGCGAAGTCGGTGACAGCGACGGCAACGGTAACGATGGCAACGGCGGCGGCAAAAGCGACGGGACGTGAGCGGCGACAGCAGCGGTAATGGGGGCGGCGACGGCGGCTCCTTTGATGACGGTGTTCGCAAGATACCTCTCCAACCATCTGAAACCTTAAGTTATTTGGAAGTCACGTAATCTGAAGTCGTAGAAACCGTTTTATCTCAGTAGCAAACTGCTCTGAAGGCGACTTGAATTTAAATTAACATTCCCTGAAAGAGAACGCAGACATTTGACATGTGGTGTAATATAGCTTCTGTTTTTTCTTCTGATAAATATTTCCAAGATTTTCTGAAAAGTAAAATTAGTCTGATAATATAATTTTCTTGGAGATACTTCCTACGTCATGTCACTGCATTGTATTATGCATATAATATATGATGCATAATGTATGCACATAATATTATGAAATTGCGAGAGTGGTCATGAGCATTTTATTTGGGTTTCTTGATCCAACTTGTTAAAATAGCAAACACATATTTCTTTCTACGAGTTGTATCGAAAGCATTAATTTTAATAACGTAGCTTATTTTACTCTTCTCAAACTGAAGAAAATGAAAAGACTCACATCATTATTCTGAAACTAGTTCAATTATAAATATTTTAATAGAAGACTATGTCATACTTTTGTTCACATTTTCACGATAGAAATTTTCATAGTTTAATATATTTCAATTAGGAAAAGGAATATTTATTGATATTTAATTATCTTAGCAGACTTTTTTTAATTTTGTCACATTTATTAATAAAAATGTGAACTTTTTTCAAAGGAAACTTTTACTTTTACTTGCCATGTGTGAACTGGATAGTTCTTTCACTTGGGTGACACAATCTAGCAAATGAGTGGCTTTGCAAAATATTCAAGTATAAATTCTGATCACTGTTAAAGTACATGGGCAATTTATGTCTTGATAGTGCCTTCGATTGTGCCTGAAGATCATGATTTGCATAATTTTGAAAATTTCACAGTATAAACTGCACTAGTGCGAACGGTGGAAACGGTGTTTCCCTCGGTAAATTATAGTTTTAAATGTGAAAATAAAATAAAGGCATATACTGGAACACTGAGTGTCGCTCCCGTTCATGACCCTGTTAGTACACATATCTAAATAGATCTACAATCTAATGAATTTATTAAATTAAATTCGCCTCCTTCGTATTGTTTATACTCTAGGAATCGTCCATCCAGGAATCCATTTCATCTACAATTTGATGAAAGGAAATGGATCCCCACATACACAATATTTTCACTCTTTCATTTTTCACCTTCTTAACTCATGATTTGGACATACAACTTGCTTTTAAATATTTCACCATGCTACACATAATACCGCAGTACTCCTTAGTACAATAAAAATGTGAATACACCAAAAACACACTTCAACTGTCCCCCGTAGTGTACATGGTGTCACATGGTGCAGTTAAAAAGATTAACACTCTAAAAAAGTATAAGAAGACCAATGAAAATGACACTAACAACATAGTTATCAATGAATATACGTAACTTATTTGAAGTTTCAAGTTGATATAAATCTATGTAAATTAAAACACCAAAGGTCCAATATTGTAGATCATGACTTGAGGCATATAAATTGTGTCGTTTCTGGCCTAAAATCCGTGTTTTAATTGCTTAGAAAGCATATTTTTGCAGTTAGGCACTATCGATGTCAGAAATCAGACGTGTTGCGGGTTGCGTGACGGTGCCATTCAATTCGTATTGAATCAATTCAATACGAAAAGAGATATTGTGGAGTAAAAGTACACACCACTGATATTAAACTTTTCTCAGTCTTCAAAAAAATACATCACTTAGGTAATTTAACTTTTTTGTGCATAACAAATACGCGACCAGTCGGTAGCTCACGGCTAGTCCGGCTGGGGCGATGCCCCGCTTACGGCGGTGAGCTGAAGGCGACCCTCCGCTAGGCAACGTGTAGATCTATACCGGGTTTCACATTATATCGGAAGAGGAACACCGCCACTTCCTAGTATGAAACGTACATTACACTAACGGGACTAATGAAAATAGCAGTTGAGGTGGCCGGAATCAGAAAACAACCAATCGTACCCAAAAGCTGCATTGCCGTTGACTGTGTAGCAACTCCAAGCGGGAGGTCCTAAGTTTCGATTCCCGGTGGTGGTTGATTTTTATTTGTGGAGGGTTAAAATTTTTACCCGTTTCAAAAATGTTTTGATTAGAAAAACTAAGTAGTTTAGAACTTTTCTGAAATTCTGGAAATGTGTTGAGAGAGCCATCGGTCACGTAGCGGCCAGCTTGCGCAAGGTTGCTCACTCGCTCGTAGCTCTTTTAACGGATTCTGGAAATCCAGATATATGTCGAATCCATTAAGCTACTCTTTCAAGCATCACGTTCGCCACTCATATACATAAATTTGTAATAAAATTAACAGTGCGAAAATAGCACTGAAACCATTCAGCATCAGAAGAAATTAGGAAATTATAATGAAGAGGATGATACGGAAAATAAGTTACACTCTCATAAATAAGCAAAAAATATTCATGACTAGATTTTTTCATTAAAAATATTACTATTTTGCAAATATGAATCAGAATGTAAGAGTTTATACGTAAGCTCATAGCAACTATGTACTGGCTATATTTCAGATTACAAGTGATTGATTACATTCCGCGTAATTATTTTGATATAAACTCTGTCATCAACATACCTCAAATACAACTTACAACGAATCTTTTGCAACAGACATTGTTCTAACTTCGGCATACCAATTTCAGCGAAAAGTGCTCTCGTCGTGCTGCCTACTGGGCAGCCACTAAGCTACTTAAAAACCTTGCCATCGACCTGAAAGTACACATTATTGAGATCAATTCTAACCGATGTCTTAATCTCAGATGTGGGGATCTGATGAGAATCAATCTTTCCCATTAACTGTTCTATACCTTCGAAATCAAGCTCGTGAAGGGTAGACGGAAACATTTAGACGACATCCAGGGTGACAAAATAAGCATCCGTATCAATCTGAACTTCTGTCAACTTCCGTATTACTCGTACTTCTGTATTTCTCACGACCAGTGACGCGGCCTATTCTCCTCACACTTCCCGTGCCAACTCCAGTTACTCCGACTCCGACTCGGGCAGGTTGACGTGAGGCAAGGTTGCTGGTTGATGAGTACCCTTCATCTCGTCCTGGAGTTCATGAGCTTTTACTTGCAGTAGAATATTTGTAGATATAGGTAATAAGTGCTTTTTTGAATGTGACTTTATTGTTTAGCTACAGTGTTGTAAGATATCAATTTATAATTTGACGACATTCTTTAAATTCATTATTTTTTGATGTAATTATTTCAGCGTTATGTTATTGTTAACCTTATCGAAATATCAGAGTTGTTTATTGCAATTTGTTTTAATTTTTAGACGATGTAGACTACCGTTTTAACAAATTTATATCCAAATTTAAAAATTTTCTACCTATGCACAACATCAAAATATTAAACACTAAAGGTGGGTACGCTAACTTAACGTTAATTAAGCATACCCACACAAGAAAAACGCATGAACCAAAAATCGTATTCTAATTAAGAACTATTTGATACCGAAATTTGAACATTTTGAACCGATGCAGAACATCAAAATATAATTTTTAACTTACATTCGCTAGTAGCCCTTCTGAAGCGGTCGTTTATTGTCGTGAGGGATACATACGCTGTACCTCTTCGACTTTTGGGGCAAAGTTGGCAGTGTTTAATTCCCAATTTATTGCCTAACTGACTGTATTGAAGAAACCGGCCCTCTGGCTGGGAATCTAAAATTAATTTGCAAACATTATTGTATACCAGAAGAAAATTTCAGAACAAAAATCTGGTATATTCAGTTTTTTAGTTTCATGCGTTTTTCTTGTGTGGGTATGCTAACTTAACGTTAAGTTAGCGTACCCACCTTTAGTACTGAATATTTTGATGTTGTGCATCGGTAGAAATTTTTTAAATTTGGGTATAAATTAGTTCAAAATTATAACAAAATTCTGGGATTATGTTTTTCAATTTTGTGGTAAGTGGGTATGCTAACTTTACGGACATCTCGCGAGTCCTCTGCCAGGCGGCAGATGGTCGGTCGCAGGCGGTTGCTTTTACACACAATGCATAGCTCTTAACTTCCACAAATGTCGAGAGCGAAGGGCGTAGACCGGGAGGGGCCCTGCTGGGAGAGATACCTGGAGGCGAAATCCCTGCAAGTCATCGTGTAGGTTGGCGCCGAATTTCAACATCCATCGTGGAGGAACACCGCCACCTTCCGGAGTAAAGCATTCGCTACGTTAATGGGACGAATGACCATAGCAGCTGAAATGCCCGGAAACCACAATACTACTGGATCAGTAGTTTCTACAAAAACTGTATCAATGCTCCCCTTTAACAAGGTCCTCCGTCAATGATTAATCATTGTTTTTCTGAGACTAGACCTTGTCCTCATTGTAGACTGTACTATTCCATTTAAATGCGATGGGATCTGCCAATTTATCCGCACCAATTACGAGGTCGCAATTACCGCGAGTCGTGCGTTCCGAGGTTGAATACTAAGTCTCTTGCAATTTGTCACACTGCATACATTACTCCGCATGAAAACTCGTGACCGCGCCCGCATTGTGTGCGATGCAAATGTATTATCTCCATTGTACTGATGTCTAACGCTAAGGGGTGGCGGTGGAGAGGCTTAAGCTACTGCGCATGAGGCCATGACCTATCTCCGACTGGTCTCTAATCAACCTAAATTTTCCACGCTTGGAAGTACAGAAGAATTCACTCGTATGGTTTTAAAACGTCAACTCATTGTTAAGTGTCATTCTTGATTTTAGTACTACTTTTTTCAGATAGTAGCTCTTATTCATCTTACAGTGAGTAACAGTATCTTACAGTTGTAATTCTGCTTTTATATGTTATACTACTTCTTCGCCCAGAACTAAAACTTTGAATTTTGAAGACGAGAACTAGTAATGATATAATAATTTGTTAGAACACATTTTCTTTAATCCGATAGCATAATTTTACGTTAGGAAATATTACCAAATCTCACGAAAAAATACATTCTAACTTTACAAAATTTTGTAATGGGATATATTCAATGAAACGAATTTTTATTGCATTGAAGATTCATTTTATGAGAAAAACGTGTAATAACATACACGAATTGTGAATATTAACAAATATCTTGATTATAGTTTATTTTCAAATATAATGTTTTTAATGAACTCTACAGACCATGCCGGGCCAAACCGCGATCCGTGGGCCACATATGTCCTACCCGTTAAATTATGCTGGTCGCATAATTACAGCCCCCTTGGAAGTGATGCTGTATCTCCGTCGACAATATATTGTATGAAGTACTCGCAACTCGTGTACTAACTGATGTATAAAGTACAGGGCACAAAGCATAAAGCACATAACACAGTTTGTTTCGGATGTTTTATATACGGTTCAAATATAACATTTGTTATCAACTCCTTTCGTTTTATTGATATCAGTTGTTTGATTCCAATTGTGAAAAATTATATTATATTTTCAAATATAAAAAATTAAATTAATGAAAGTTATGAGTCGACAAATAACCAATTCAACATATAACATTGATCAACGACTTGAATGAAATAAGACTTCTTAACATTCAATAATTGCTGCACTGAAATTTATTATTTCAGCTTCGAAGTTATTCTTACCGGCCATTGTGTATCGATATGAGTACAATATATTAAGGTTACGAAAATCACATTTGAACTTGACATATTGCTGCAGTTGGCATACGAACACTGAGTATCCCTATTTCTAATTGCACGAGATATTTGTTGAGATTGTGCACGTCACGGCGATCGTCGATAAAAATGGAGGATATTAGAAATTGATTGAATGTAGAAACAATACCTGATTGCATACGCTGCTCTCTCTACAGAGAGATTGGCATTCAGCAGTCTTACCCAATGACGCGCAATAAAAATGTTTTGCAAGTCTTGTAGAAACAATGTACCTTTAGAGAATGTTTTAAGTTCATAAATCATTTACTAGGTACTTAACGTAGTCCCATTATTAGTGAAATATTGCTTTTATAGGTAGTTAAAAGAATAGTATTATATACTTTGTAATGCACATTAGTTAATTGTTTTCATCAATTTTAAAGATCGTTTTATTATTGTATATTGAAAATAATCTAATGCCATATTAGAAGTTATTAGTATGCAGATATAATCAAGGAGTAATGTTAAAAAAGTGCAGCAACCATAGTCAGTATTAGTAATATTTTAATATTGAGTAATATTGCTAGTGAAGACCTTCCGATGCGCGACCTAAGAAAATTTCTCGTGTTTATTACGTCACAGCAATTACGTAACAAACATTTTGAATCTATCTGTCGAACTTAAGGTCACAATTCGATTCTTTACGATCCTCATCGTGGAAATTCCGTTCCCCTGAGGCCACAATCTGGAAACATCTGCGAGTTAAATACCACTTGCTCTCAGGGCTGCTTTGCTGCCCGAGCGGCGCGGCGCGGTGCCGTGTGGCTGTGACAGCCTGTACTCATTGGCCCGTCGGCGCTGCATTTCGGTTCCGTCGCTGCGATTTTAACATCCTCGATGTTTCTCAGGGTGACCCACTGACATTCCGGTGAGGCCCACGGCCGGGGCCTGCTCCAGGAGGCAATCGAAGGGAATGCTTTGGATTCCTGTCAGCGCACTAAGTACTCTTCCATGTCGACGGGGCGGGCGCGCGGCGAGGGCTGCTTGTGCGGCATTGTCCAACCCCGGCACGCGAGTTTTGCGTTGTGGACGTTGGTTGTTGTCGTTAACCCGGATTGAGATATGCGTGCGAGAATGGTAGAGTGGCGCTGACCGGGGGTCCTAGGGTTCGATGCAGAAGTGGCAGGATTTTTGACACTTAGGTCGAAACTTCTAGCGGTCTGATCGGTAGTTGCCATTGGTTTTTCTGAACAACGTCTGGCGAATGCAGGAGCAGTACTCCATCAAACAGGCCACGAGCAGAGCGACATCTTGCATTCCTCTCCCTTGTCCTATTCTCATCCCTTACTTACACACACATTCTTGTTGGGAGACGAGTCGGAAGCTTAGAGCTTGTGCCTGTTGGGGGAGTGCCTCGCCGGTGCATAATTCCCGACTTCGAAAAATATCCCCATGCCGACGTGTAGGTTGGCGTCGGATCTTACCAGCGGGGGGATCTCTGCCACCTCCCGTGACAAGAACATACACTGCAGTTACGGGACTAATAACCTTAGGAATTGACGTGCTCGGAAACGCTAATCAATCAATGGCTTCCCAGCGCCTCGCCTCGACTGCGCCTTCGGAACCAGGTCCTTCGATTGGTAAAAATACATCGTAGGCCATAAGAAAAATTCTAAAATACTTAAAAATACTAAAAAACGTTTCTGTTCTTTAAACGTTAATAACGTATTAAGCAAAAAAGCCTTAAAAACCCGTTCTGGAGTAAATTTAAATACGAGTAATATTTTAAGGATTTTGTAAACACTTTGATAATTTACGTTGGGTATCACTGAAAACATCTGCTTTAGCATTTAGAACATGATGACATTTAGAATTTATGTCAATAATGCAGTGAACAGAAAACTTCGATTCAGATCGGATTTAAGCCTTAAACTACTATATTTGTGATACGCTTTACCACAACTTACATTTCACTGTCGCTAAATTAACAGGGTGCTACCCTGCGGCTTTAAAGACCCATTTCCGATTGAAACAAGAATATGTATCCTGTTCGTGTGGTCTGATCTGTTATAGGAGCCATTTGCTTTCTGAAACAGTATTTTTGAAACCAATACTCAATTTTGGAGCATCAACATTACTAATTTGCCATGCGCACAGGAAGTGTGAGGAAACTAGGCAGCATCGGACCACGTGTTGTCTAGTGCAAAGTGAAAATACTTAATTATCATAATTGCGACACTGCTGACGTCTTACAACAGCAAGACTAGACACCTCTCCATTAAATATTTGCCATTCACGTGTCGCGTTATGGAACATTACCTTTTTTTGATATTGTGGGTGGGTAATGATCTGTTATACTGTGTAACCATTTGTACCCATACTATGTGTTGTTATTGTAGTATTTGTGAAGCCTATTTCTTGTTAAACTATTCAACTAAATGCAGATTATGTGAAAGTATGTTTTTGTCTTTGAGCAGTGGTTCGTGGTTACTTTTTGTAAAATCATTCTGGGTGTTTTGTTAGCAGAATTTGGCTGCTGTAAGCAGCAAGTGTTATATTTTCTGCAGAACTCTAGCCACACATCAGGTTTTAAGCCATTTATGTGAATTATTATTTATTTGATTATTTGTTGGGTAGTTTCAACCATACGTATCTTAGAGATACTCTTATACTACTTGAATGATTATTCCAAACTACAAAGTTGAGGACTTCAGAGCGCTCTACAACTATCAGAAAAATTTTCTCACGTGAAATCGAAGTGTATTATTCATACCTAGAGATTAGACACTTATCTCTGGCGTCTGACGTGGAACTGAATACATTAAGAGGGTGAGCTTTACGCAATCATCGCTCTCGATCTCCGTGAGCGCTCATTTCTTTAGCGTAATAAAGAAAGCAAATACATTGCACTAATCTTTGTTCAGTATAAAAAGAATAATCGATGATTGGTGAATAATCTCTGTCGTGCACGCGGGGGACAAGTGGAATAACCAGTTTCCCTTTAGGCCAGTCATCATACAAAGACTTACAATCTCACGGTTCGTTATCACGCAGTTCCTCACATTCGGCTCATTGTCAAATTCAACTCGAAAGTCACACATTCTAAAATGTTAACTTGTTGTCACATGATGCAAATCTGTGATCCCAATTAATAGTTATTTTAACTTCGAGGTAATTGTTTTAAAAAGTTGGCAAACTTATACTATTAAGTGTTTTTTAAAACTATAATATTTAAGAAAAAAAAAAGAAATCTTATATTTGTGATCTGTATTGCAATGGAATATGGCCTACGTGTACTATATATTTCAAATTTTGTACGAATAAGTACTATCCGCACCTTTCATTCGGTAAGGTTCTGAGCTTCCTTGAAATTTCTGGAAGATCGTGAATGATCTCCACAGATATGGTGGCAATTGCAATCGTTTTTTAGATTGACATTATTGCCAATTCATACCCTCTTTGCTCCTTTTCCCTAATCGCTTTGTGAAGACCTGAGAGTATTCCCTTCGGTCTGTCCTCTTCTAATATATTCGTAATAAAAATTTGGCTTTTATGGATGCAGATTTTAGAGAGGCCCAATATCGGGAAGTTTGTTTCCCGGTCCGATGTGGAAACTCCCTCAGTGTTATTTTTCTACGTAAACGCGACGGTATGGTATAAGGGGTTTTGAAGTGAAATAAAGCTGTTAATTTCTTTATCCATAGAAAATAACCTTTACATTATTCCCTAGACCTTACGCGCCGTAAACGCAATGATCAGTATTTTGAGACCGAGCCATCGAATTGATTGATTGTTTAGTGACTTCAAGTGTTTTGTCGTGGGAGGTGGCAGCGATCTTCACCCACTGGACAGGGATATCCCACGCCCACCAACGTCGGCGAGCGGGAACGTTTCCCCTACGTATCACGGCACGTAACCACATATCTTCCTCCAGCGTGGCACCGCCTCAGTCAGGATAAGCTCTAAGCTCGCAATTGGCCTCTCGACAAGTGTGGTAGTGTAATATATGCGAGTGTAAGTGTAGGTAAGGAGAGGACATGGAAAAGGAAGGAAACATCGCGAGCGGTCCCAGGCCCGTTTGTTTGAATACTGTTCCGGCATTCGCCCGGAGTTCATCGGAGAGACCACGAAAAAATATCAGAGCAGCCGGCCAGTAGAATTCCCCTTCAGACAGCGGCTGAACTCTACCCAGCTCGGGAGTAGAACACGTGGAACTTCAGTCAGAGGGGGAGGGGGGTAATCGAAATCAACATGATTTCCCTCCATTAATTTTATCCTGAATTTAAATTTGGTTGTTTATTCTTGGTTGGTTATTCTTTGGTTGTTTTAAAATCGAGGTGGGCGCCAGGATCCTCTGCGGTGAGTCATTCGCCGAAGGCTCTTGTTTCGACGTATCCCGTTCGTTCCACTCCAGTCGAGAGCTGGCTTCACGCTCACGCCGCGCCGCCTTTCGCACTGGGGAGACCTTGGTGCAATGGCTGGATGGTTGCAGCGCGCGGCGGCAAAACAGAGCAGCTTAAGTTGTGGACCAACACTTAAGCACCGAGGAGGAACGAAGATAGAAAGTCAAGTACCGGGAAGAGCACGCAAATGTGTTTACTCGAACACTTCATACTGTGTGGAGGCTTAGTTTGAAGCCATTGCACTGTTCACGGATATTGCCAATGTATTTCACGGATGTTTTAATGGTTATTTACATAGGCTTCGTTTATAGGTTTGCGGCAATTATTGTTTTCGATGAATGTGTTTTTACATTTGATTTGTACGTTTAGATGATTATTTTTCTTTGTTGGTTGCTTCCTCCGATTATGTTGAACTAGATTAACTCTTGCGAACATTCTGTACTCTGTAAATTATCATTGTTTTTAAAGGAAAAAAAATGCTTCGCATTGTAACCCAACGTGGAATATTTCTGATAACTCGTTTTACGAGGTGGTTCTCCCAAAATGTAATAGAACGACCCTAAACACATGACTTTTCGATTGCAGCAAACAACGAAACGCGACGCATCAGTTTTAAAGGTCTAAAACTCATCCGACTACAGCTTCTTCAGACTATGATTACGCCGTGGCGTCTGAGCCTGACAGCCATGGGCTCTGGTGGATCCCGGTGGCTCGGGACTAGCGAGCTAGCTTTCCATACCGTCGACCCCGAGTTTGATTCCCGGATGGGGAAACATCAAACTGTCGCTTTGGACTGTCGAATCCCAGTTCCTGCAGATGGTTGACAATGTCAAATCTTCTCGCAGGTAGAGAATGCCAGATGACGTAAGAGATTGTGTCCTACTTACTACAGGTCTCCCGAGTCCATGGTCGTCAGGCTGGGTCGCTATGGCATGGCCATAGGCTGACAAGGCGTAGTGCCAGATCATATACGGTTTACGGTCTCCACTAACGGTTTACTGTTCATCTAAATCGAGGGGACGAGGGCAAACCCTATCATAATGATCCCGGCTTACACTGGGAATAGTGGAAGTGAAGACAAGGACATAGGAAGTCTCGATTATCGTGGCACCCACAGCACAATTTGGCCGCTATCGAACATTTATTCATTGAAGCCAGACCCTGTTAAAGGCTAAGATGTACTACTTTACGCAGGGTGCAAACACACGGTTGGTTATCATTTGCTTTATTGTTGTTATACTATCATACATAACTACATACTATGACACATATCTGAGTCAAATCCAACCACTGCCTGGTGGAGAAGGCAGCGATCGTGGTTCATCCGATCAGTTCTAGGCGAATGCTGGGGCCCAGGAAATGGGCCATGAACGCGTGCAATCTTTCTTCATCTTTTTGCCTGCTCCCCTCTCTTTTTCTCTCTCACGAGCATATGCGCACGCACACGCACGTACACTCTTACATTATCGCAGATGTCAGGAGGCCATTCGGAAACTTGGAGCTTGTCTAGCTGGGCAGTCAGGAGGCCTCATTGGTGGAGATATGTAGAGAGAGAACGTGTACGTCGTCGCTGAATCTCACATTCCAGCAACGGAGAAACATTGCTTCCTCCAGAATATAACATTCACAGGCTCATTATCGGTTTGTTACGGGACTAATGGACATAGCAACTGTCGCGCCTGGAAACTCCAAATAATCAATCAATAGCCCAGGAGTTCTTCCGCTTCAAAAGGAGAACGGACTGCGCAGGGGCGGATGAAAAAGTATTTCAGGGAAGGGGGAAATGCAATTCCCTTTTCCCCATTTTTTGTTGAAATAGTATAGGAGCTTGAAATTAACAATAGGCACTATATTAATAATGAGAATATCCCTTTGAATGTGATCTGATGAATGTATGGAAGTTTTGAATAATTGAGTATTTTTTTATTGGGTTCATTGATAAGTATTTCCGGGCGCGTCAACTGCTACGATCGTTAGTTCCGTCAGTGTAGTGTATGTGTTTAAAGTGACATGTGGCGGTGATCTTTCCCCGCTGGATAGAGATCCGGCACCGACATACATGTCGGTAATCAGTATTTTCCTCTAAAAGAGATTTCCAATTAGCAGGGCCCCTACCCAGATGGGACAAGTTTTACGCTCCCGACGTGTCTCCCGATATGTGTGATAATGTACTACGAGGAAGTGTAAGTGGGTGGAAACAAGGGATGAAGATAGAACAAGGAAGAGGAAGGAAAGATCTCGCCCGGTCCGTGGCCCATTTGTTACGGTACTTTCCAGGCAATTGTCTGATGTTGATTGGAGAAACAGAAAACTACCGATCGGAGTAGCAGGCCGCTAGAATTCTCCTCCAGAAAGCGACTGACTTCGATGCAGATATGTAGCAAGTGTCGAAAATTCTAAAACCGTCGGAACCGGAACCCTGGGACTACCCGGTCAGAAGAATTTCAGTGACATTAGTTGATCGGAGAAACCGCAGAAAAACAGCAATCACAGCATCCTGCCGCTAGTAATCTTCTCCAGACAGCGGCTGAACTTGTAAAACGAAGGCTTTGCGGGACGGATCCACCTCTGGGTCTGCGTGAGGATGGCGGGTGCAGCTGAAGGGGAGGGGCGCGGGCGGGCGCATGGCCGTGGCGGAGGCGCGGTGCTGCGGCGCGCAGACGGGCGGCGGAGGCGTGCCTCGTGGCGCGGAACACGCTGCGCGCGCGGCCTTCCCACGGGCCCGCCTCCGCCTCCGCGCCCACGACGGCGGCGGCGGCGGCGGCGGTGACGGCACGACCGTAACTGTCAGCGTTGCAGTTGGCCGTGCAAACAAACCAAGTGCGTGCACCGCTCGGATGTGAGGTAAACGCTGTGCGATGTTACTGTTGTGGAGGAGGAGGAATTAAAATGTTGTTGGAGGTGGGTCTTCCGCAGAAGTGCACTTCTTGATTAGCGGTATTTCAGCACGGAAATGTGTCTTCCAATCGTGACATCTCAAATTTAGAAATTGATTGATTTGGTTAATGGCGCGCACTGTCGCCACTTCAAGCAGATTTAAAAACTAAGAATTGGAGGCTTTCCACTTGTTTCTAACTTGAAGGACGTGGAGAGTTTTGTTTTCTAGTGGTGAAGATTAGATTAAAATTATTTATTTCTCCTTGTTTTATATTTAAAGAATACCTGAATCAATGTATTAATATTGAAATTGCAATAATGTAACATGCACCAGTTCTTTTTAAACTTTTTTGTTTCAAATGCGTTCAGAGGGTAGAATATCGATTGGTAATTACTACTAGTAGAGTGTCTGACTACTACCAACATATTTGCAATCTTTAAGTCGCCACCATTGAAACAAAGTTGATTTTTAGAAATAAATTAATAATATATAACGAAATAAAAAGTGGCAATTTTTAGGCAAAGGATCTACTCAAAACGAGATGCGCTAATTGCCCATTGCGTTTCACTAAGAAAATTTAGTATTTCTCCATCCCAAGAATATTAAGAGAACCACAAAAATCTTAATGGAGGCTAATAACGATGCCTTAAACCTTATTGAAGGAATAAATTGTCATATCGAGTGAAATGGATCTCCTCTTCGATTGAATTTATTAAGGATCGTTCCCTAGAACGTCCACATTCTCAAACCTGAGGTCCATAGAACCTATTCGTGATCTGTTGAAATATCCCATTGGTCTTTTACATGTCTCGTTTGTATGAAGATAATGAAAATGGTCTCAAAACAGTGTCACCTAGTCACAAGGACAATGACCTGTAAATGTACAGGTAAGCGCTTGATTATTTCGAATTGAACGTGATGAGGTGTTGATGTTCGGTTACAATCAGAGGTGAATCAATACATAAGCAGAAGCTTAGTGCTCTCCTTAGAAAGAGAAAACCCTCAATGATTAAGCAAATGTTATATCCGTTTATAAATGTTCAAAATGAATTAAAATTTTTAATTGCAAAGCCTGCAGTTCATTTTAATTTAACTTTCAAGACCAATCTCCATTTCTGAAATCATATGTTCCTAGAACGCATGGAAAACTTGGTAGAGAAGGCGAGCATCAAAAGGGATATTAATGTGTTCCGGGCTCTTTGAATGAAATTTTGAGGAATTACCCAAAAAACACAAGCGCATTCCCTACATACTTAATATAATTTTTAAAAGCACATGCTACAAAATCCAGTACCGTATTTCAGTCTACCTTTACTGGTGATACTTTACTAAAAAAAAGCATACAGCAACATAATCTTACAGAAGTATTAAATACCCAATATTTTGCAATGCAAGCAAAATAGGGTTGTGAAGTGGCAAGAGCCACCTGCCTATCAGTCTTGCACACACAAAAGATTTACAGTAACTGATTTCAAGTCACTCACGGAATTTACTCTTCAGTCATTGGATGTGCGCACGAGTTCAGCTCCAGAAAGCCGGGCATCTTTCCCTCCGCGCACTCGTTCGGTGCGGCCATGTGATATCTGGTCGGGGATTCTGCCCCCCCCCCGGCAGAATCTGAAAAGAAAAGAAAAGAAAAAAACAACAAAAAAAGTTTACCTCCTCCTGCGTAAGGTCACGGGTGGGGTTTCAGTGAAGGGACCGGCTTCCTTGCGTGGCTTCTGCCTCGACGCCTCACGCCTGGGCTCAGTTCAGTCCCCCAGCCTCACACACCGCCGTCCGTTCACTTCCAATCTCACGAGGCGAATCCTTCTCTTTGCACGCACTCGCCACCTCAACCGACTCTGTGCTTCTTCCTTGGAGTCAGTGACGGCGCGAGTTCAGAAGTCACTAGCCCGGGTGGCGTTGTCCACCTCTAGGTGGCAATCGCGCTGGCATTCCAAATTCATGGTGCGTGGCTCACGAGAGCGGCGCTTTGTGATTGGCCACAATACATATATATTTTAAAGATTTTAAGGACCTATAGTTTGGTTACATTTGAACCTCTTAAGACACTAAACCGGTCCTAGAAACAATATGGCTTAAGTCACTACACGCGCCATCGCCAATCGTACTGTAGATATTTGTCATAATCCTATAAAATCCTTAAGGAGTAAGAACTGTGTTCTGGAAAACCTGAATCGAATTAATGAAATAGATGGAGACGTCGAGCATAACTGAACGTCTCATGATAACGTTAATGAAATGAGTCTCAGAATTGGTAGATAAAAGTAGCACTTAAAATGGCTGTATTGAAGTAAGCAGCAGGGAGGAAACTATATCCATAATTGTTTTTATGGCCTTCTCATTTACTTTTCTAGCAAATGCCAGAAGAGTACTACTCCTCATACAGCGAGCGTGATCCAATCCCGACTTCACCTCCTTTTCCTTTCCAACAGTCTGTCGTAAGTTTGATTACCACTTAGAACCTTCGAGCAAGTCATGCATCGGGATTATTACGCGATATCTAACGGTATGGGTTAAAGGGGTAAAGTAAAGAGGAAAAATAATATTATAGGTATCTGAAACGATCATGGCCGATCTCAATAGCGAAAATGATTTCGGTGCCATCATTCCCCAGCAGTTGTGACCACATTGCCATCAATAATGTGAGAGATTTTAAATAATTTATCAGTTAGTTGCGAGCATGATTTAGGCCTAGAAACCAGAAACAAGAAAAGGATAAAGTAAACTGAAACAAGAAAAGGTGAAAGGAGAAACGTGAAACAATCATTGGCTACGCCTCATAATGGTGGCGTAACTCTATTGAATGCATTTTGCCATTCCTTGATTTTGTTCGCATCACTAGGCAGAAATGGCCTTAACGAACACGGACCGTAAATCTCTTGAACATGTCCCGTTCACGCCGTCCGCACGGGTTCCCAGGGAGGTGTGCCGAGCCGATCGAGATTTGGGCGTCCGCTCCGCCTAATGCGCCGTAAGGACCCGGAGGTGGCGTGCGGCGCGGCCTTCCCACGGCGCTCGGCCTGAAGGCCGGCCCGCGGGTCGCGACCTTCTGCCCCGCTCCCGC
>BOPP01000143.1:2493205-2504427 GCA_017312745.1 Gryllus bimaculatus
TAATTTGGGGCATGAATCCCGGGGGGGGGGGAGGGGGAGAGCCGCCAGCCAGAAGGAATTGATGTCGATTTATCTCCTTTAATTGGGATCGAGAGTTCTTCTCACTCCTTTTAACAGTTTGAGCGTTGTGTTTGTGATGTCTGCCGACTCGCATTGCTGTCGGAGAGTTTGGTTCTCCATTCAGGAGCTAGCGGAGTACCCAAGAATGTTATATCAAACTTGGAAATGGAATGAAGAATCCGATCCGTTTTCTTTTCGTTGTTAAGTGCCGTTCTGACAAATATCGCTCGGCTACTGCTACTTAGTGATGCGTTATCGATAACAAAGCCTTGTTACCAAACGTCGGTGTTCAAAATTAAACCATCGATGTTAATAATACATTCACCAAAAGCCGCAGACTTTTTAAAAGTGATTTAGTAACTTCGGACATTAAATTTGAGTGCATGAAAATTTAATTTCACCTATTACTGTATTTATTAATGTATTATTAAGATATAACTGAAGCTAAAGTTAAATAATAATTGAAAACAAGGAACGCTCGATGAAGATAGATCAAAGAGCGTTCATTTGTGTCGAACACAAATTGACAGTAACATCATTTTTTTTAACTTGTGAAAAATTGTGGGAAATTTCATTCACAAAACCATCGAAAACGTAAAAGCATCAAGCACAATACATTGACAGCGATATATCGTCCCTTCTCCTACTTACCTAACATTAATTATTGATAGGGACTCCCGAAATATATCTAAAAATAATAGACTGTGGATTCGCTTGGCAATCTCTTATATATAATATTAAAAGTGTGCCAACAACATATTGAAAGAACCCATCGCGCCATTTGATACATGGATATTTTTAATGTCAAAAACCTTCAATAAGGAATCTTATGTATTCCTGATGGACTGTAATGCCCAGACCATGAAATAACTGCTACTTTTTAAACATGAAATGTAAATACATATTCCCTCTCAGGTTTTATGTTGCAGTTTTTTAAAATATACTTTTCTAATTAACATTTTATTTCTGTTTATAAAATGAAAAGGATTGTCGAAGTTAGTTAATTGGTTGGGTTTAGTATCATAAACAAGGTTGGCAAAAACAGAAGAGTGCGGAAGCTCCGTCTTTGGTGGTCCTCCAGTGAAGTTTTAATGGCCTGTAGTTAGAGGAGGAATCTCAGTTTACACGTAGTACGTGATTAACGCGGCGTGAAAGTGAATAGATCTTTAAAAACAGGTTTTTATTTTGTGATGAAGTGTAATTCTAATCTCCTGGGGGAAAGTTCACGGATTATTGATCCCGAATAATTTTAAAAAAGCGTTAAATTGTTGGTAGTCACGTTTTGCGAAATCGCATGTAATTTATAATAGTTTGAACTTGCGGTGAATTTGACGTGTATTAATCATTGCATTTCTTTTAAGATATGACAGCTTCACATTTAAAAATTTGGCATCAATTAATAAAAGTTTCAGGGAGATTTTAGACCTAATTTATATTGAAGTCAAAGTTAGTTGATTTACTTCTCTCCGACACGTGTGGTCTTGGAGAACGTCCGTAAGAGGGTCATTATTGCTTCACTGTCTGAATTATGATTGTAAAATTTTAGCTTTTAGTTAATGAACCAGAAGCACATGTTCATAATGAAAGGCAATGGTCAGATTAAACGCTTAACGACGCACATGACAGTCCTTCATAATGTGCCGGAGTTAGAATGTCTAAGAGGAGACGTTCAGCAAATTGTCCGAAAATGTTTACGTCAAGAAATAAATGGTTAATTACATTAAATGTAAATGATACAAATATTAACACTGCTTTATTGTTGTAATCTCGTGACTTGATTCGTCAGCATGTGCTTCTGATGTGACATTTACTTTAATGTGGTATAAGACACTGAAATATTGTTAAATAACGGTACATTAAACAGTCATTCAATTCACGGTTTTTTCTTTTGTGAATAAAGTTGGTATACGTTTCTATTACTTACAACTTTACGACTAGAATTTTTTTTTCCTATTCTTGACAACATCTTGAACAATTACGTTACCGTAACCACAATTGAAAGTAGCTTATTTATACTTTTGGCTGTCTATAGACTTATATTTTTGCTTTGAACATTTTGTAATTACTTAATTTCATAATGTTTGAAAAGATTTTACATGATATTTTACCGTGAATAATTTTTATACACGCATTCATTTATAAACATTAACTTAATGGAACCATAAGCCTTTGAAGAATTTTAAAATAAGAGGAAATGTTTATGTACATACTATTTCAATTTGATATTATGGGGATTCGGTCAGGAAGAACAACCGACAATGGTTAAACCGCAAGTATTACCTTCTTTGTCTCTACAATCCTCTATGAGTTTTGATTTGCGTACTGGCAGCACTCTTGTTATCTTTAAAATGTTAAAAACGGGGTTGCATCTTTGCGATGGAGTTCGCCCGGCACTAATATTGACAATAGGAACAATAACGCGGAAGAATGACAGACGCCTAAACACACTCAGCACTGCCGCAGTATTTTCTAGATCATCGGCGGAGATGGCTCAGGGCAACAATCCTTACCACTGCGGTCTCTGACCAGAAATATTAGGGTTTGAGTCCCGTCAGTGGTGAGTTTCCACAGTAGCTAGATAGCCAGGTAGCTATTCAGCCGCTGTCTGGAAGAGAATTGTAGCGGCCGAGTGGTAGTTTTCCATGGTTTCTCCGATCGGTGCCAGGCAAATGTCGGGGTAGATCCTTGCCAAATAAGCAACGGGTCGTTTTCGATTTCCTTCCTCAACCTCCTTCCTTACACTGCCCGTGTACACTCACGTGGACTTCATTTTGAACTACGCTTACCAGGAACTTGGTCTTTCCCGACGGGTGCGCGTCATCTTCTTTTTATTACCGCTGAATAGTGAATATTTTAAAATCAAACAAGTAAATGTTTTATCCCAGCTGGTAACTCTGATTCATTTAATGTTGTTTTGTGTTCTTGAGGGCCATTTCCCTCTGCAGGTACATCCTCTGCAGTGGGGCACCGCCCCAGCCAGGACAGCTATAAGCTCCCGACATAAGCGTTACACAGTCGACACAGCTTTAGTGTAGTGCATGTAAGTGTAACACTGTGTGAGTGTGTGCAAGGGGAGAGGGTAGGTCGAGGAACAGGAAGGAAAACTCGCGCGCCCATGTGTTAGGGAACTGCTCCGGCATTTGCTTGGCAATGATCTCAGAAAATACGGGAAACTACCGTTCAGAGAAGCAGACTGTCTCCTTCGGATAGCGGCTGAATTCGATCTATCTATCTAGCTAGTATCGAAAATCTGCCACGTCCAGGCTCGAACCTTAGGACGGCGACTCACAGCAGATAGAGCGACTCTGAACTAAACTCAGTTGGACTCTGAAAATGAACGTTTTATAGACTCATTTAAAATTGAAATGAATCAATCAAACACGATGATGTTTAATAAGTCGAAAATACGCCTTTGTGAGGTGGCCGCCAGTTGCATTGTGTACCGGGGCGGTGGCTGCTCCCGCAGGCAACTCGGAGCTGTTAAGTCACCCGTGACGAACCTCGCGTCAGAACCAGACCTCGCCCTGGTTTGTTGGTGCGCCCTCCTTACTATGTCTGCGTCCAGTTGGTTATGGTCAACAGGTCGCATTCTTATTGAAAAGTGAAATAGATCCCTGCCGGATGTCATAATTGTGGGTGAATGGTGGTTACTGGTATAAGAAAGGTACACTGAGACTCAAAATTGGTTTTGAACTCATTTGTATTAACAGCACCTCGTTGTAAATGAACCACGTTTTAGAGAGGGTTAATTAGATAAAATTGTGACTCAATAAATAATGAATTTGTAACGTTTAGAAGCGTATGCAACATTTTCATCCACACATACGATTCAAAATCAGTCGTGTTGTGTAAATAAATTCACAATAGCTTTTGATTCAATTTCAGGTCTCATTAATTGAAAACTGAAAGGAATTAATAAGGAATCACAATGAAAATCCACATTTATGCTACAAAAATTCTAATATCTACGAAAATTCAAATTATTTTGATTTATGTGCAATTCAACTGCTGAAGACGGATTAACTGAGATCCATGAGTGATGGTTTAATGGATAGATGAAGAGGAATAACCGGCGGAGATAAGCTCAGATCGTAATGACCGAAGTAGTTGACGTGTCAGGAAACTTAAATCAATCATGATGTGGTAAATGATGATAAATGGTGAATTGAGACGCAGGGGTATGGGAGCACCCGAAAGTATTCTGATAGATCTTTCTTCACTCGCCACTAAATCTCCATTGCTTGCCCGAGGATTGTATCTAGGTCCTAGCGGGGGGAAGGAGATGAAAAATTATTCCTGTTATTATCTCCGAGACTCTCTATTGATCTTAAAATTTTATGTAGTTTCAACAAATATTTCTTGAATATAAAACCCATTTTAAACCATTATTCTTCCATTGTATAAGGTGATATGGTATATTAAGGAGATGCATTGAGTGGCAATGAAGATGGGGTAAATACAAAATTTAAAGAATTGTTTGATCACTGATAATTCTATTTTTAGATGAATTATTACATACATCTGTGCCTAAGTTAACAGTGTTGTGATTTGCATTGTTGTTCACTTCTGCTTGAATGCCGAAGACGTAGGTGACAGCTGTGTGGCGATTGTCATCAAACAGTTGAACAGGCCCATTGCGTCAGCATTCTACCACAAATGACAGCCGGTGTACAAAACGATAACGTCCAACTCCACCCAGACGTGACACGGGATTTCGACTCTGACACCGCTTTGTGATCGGCGCGGATGAAAAGGTGACCCACAGGCCTGGGTCTCCTTCTCAAGCATCAGGTTTCTCAAGAACAACCGGCGACAAGAATCGAAACGCAGCGATTTCTTTGCAGTTCTCACGCTATTGCTAGAAAATTGAGCTATTTCATACAATTTAATAGGAAATTCCATTTAACAATTAAACACTTGATTTGAAATTCAAGCAATGAAAGTTGTTGCTGAATTCTGAATAATGCAAGAGTAGTTTTACGTGCCATACAATACGAACTATTTTTATTTGATTTTCATAGTTGTTTTTAGCACCACTCTAAATTCGATATTTTGTTTGAAATAATTATAACAGGCTACTGAATAACATTACGAGAAAAGTGAAAGCAATGTTTTAGGCAAAGTGTTTTAATTACGCGTGTTTTTGTAATACCCAAAACGGAGCGTGTCTAAGAGAATCAGGGACAAACCCGTACAATATTTTACAGCCCCTATAAGTGAATTTTAAGAAAAAAGCGGTGCATTTTGTATCACTGCACGAAGTCGTGCCTCCATATATAATCGATCGCTATCTTATCTGGGCCCTGAAATTAAGACGAAGTTAATGGGCATCCGATTACAAATCACCCGTCTAGCTCACCACACACTACCCACAATTTCCCCTTCATTTTTTATCTCGCACCATTTTATTCGAACATATACGTCCGAGAGTGGTAAGTTGCTCTACGTTTCCTGGAATTGTCTGGTAATAAGAGGTCAGGGTCTTCTAGTCCATTGGTGGTCCTTTTGTTTAAGCAATTCTGCTGAGGTCGGGCTTTCCTCTGTCCATAGTC
The DNA here is from genome assembly GCA_017312745.1 of Gryllus bimaculatus. Classification (NCBI taxonomy): domain Eukaryota; kingdom Metazoa; phylum Arthropoda; class Insecta; order Orthoptera; family Gryllidae; genus Gryllus; species Gryllus bimaculatus. The sequence goes on from BOPP01000143.1 coordinate 2,498,818, forward strand.
ATTATTTGTGATCAGGTGCGATTTTACAGGGGGGACACTTCCCTTTCCATTATTATTTTCTAAAATTGATATTATTGTGCAAGAAAGCAAAGTTGTATGTAAATTAAACTTTCGTGAATAAAATAAAAATTATTTTTTTGAAACCGCCGCCCTTAACATACCTCACATTTATTCATAAACGATGTACTATCATTTATATCACATATAAAATCTCTTCTCTGCTTTTTCATTTTTGAATTAAATAAATGTACCAGGAAGTAAAGAAGGATGGTTGGAAGGAAGGGTGGAAGAAGGTTTAATACAACAAACGTGTAATAATCATTATTTAACGAAATGTATTTAATGAAGGGCTCAGAGAGAGATCAATGCGGGTTTGAGATGCAGTTAATTTCATTTTTGTCAGACTCGTGTAAAGCAATGGAGGTCAAGAAAATCACTCTTGGCATTAGAGGTAATTGATACACGTAATAATGAAGGGAAAGAATCTTGCTAAGAGAGCATTGTAGTGATGTACTCTCAAAGTGAAAACGTAAAAATTGAGTTTGTTGACAATATTTCGCCGATATCTTTCAATATACATCTGCATCGTCCGTTATGGGCGATGTTAATCTCATCTGTTATTACCTAAAACCACATGACTGTGATATCTGCTTCCAAACTGTAGATTCTCTCCGGTTTACGAACACATTGTTGAGAAATAAAGATAGAGATATTCTATTCTGGAGTTATACACTATAATTTATCATTTTATTGCTTATGAAATAACCCCACACTTTCCATCAAGCTTCAATTGTTTTATTAAACTTAATATTATTTTACTTTTTATATCAGCCTCGTTAATTACTGGAAAGTAAAATAGCAGGATGTCGTGTCATTGTAAAAATTTACTTTCAAAGTCTTTTTGCCACAGTGGCTGGTTTTAATAATTAGATCTTTCGTTTTTAATTGATTGGACCTTTTCCCTTTCAAATGAATTGTTCATGATTCCCCAAAAAACCTAGTATTTACTCGTCACCAACATAACTTCTACTGGATGTATTTTTTCTAAATGATAATAATGACCTTGACAATCATAAAAGTTATCCTATATTTTAATTTTTTGAAGCCGCAAATATAATATTCAAACATAGCCATAGCTGATAAATCATGTGGTATTGAGAAAATGAATGGTCAAATGATTTTTAAATGTAAATTTCATGAGAAGTTATTATTCATGGAGGAAAATGCTTCATTGTAACAATAGGGCAGAGCACAGGACACGTGCAATATTCTATCTTAATAGATTGTTACTTTGCCGCAGTAAGAGTGCCAAGGTCCCGCAGAGGTTTGATCCCACAACGTGATATGCTAATGACAAATATGTCAATTATTTCTTACATCATGTATGGGCTTCTCGATTTTTGTTCTTACGATCTCACGGTACGACATACGCAATTGATTGGTATCTCTAAGGCTCAACTATAGAAAGGTTGTCCTACTTCATCTCGTAACTATGAGGTATACGCAACTTCAATCAATAAACCCCGATGGAGAATTTCATTCAGTGTGAGAAATAATACAAATTTATTATTTTACTGGAGATATGTAATCAGAATTCCACATAAGAATTTAGAAACTCAACTAGAAGAGATAGCCAAATTCTTGTTATATTCACTCGTGTATTTGAAAAAGTTGAAAAAATAATTTTTTCGCTAATATTTTTTGTAGAATTTTTGAGTGGTTTATTATATCCTCTAAAATGAATATTTTTGTTTTGTGATTAATATCCATAGTATTACTTTTTATTCTATCACCATGTCTAAGTAATAAATTTATTTATAGGTATGTATTTCTTTTAAACAAATTATTTTTCTGATACTTTATTCAGAATGTTTGTCTCATCCAAAATTGAAGATCAAATGTATAAACAAATGTTCTTATTCACGAGTCATTCATAATCTGAACGTTGGGAATGCATAAAAATGTTAAAATTCTTGCTAAATTTGATTATTGACTCTCTTTAATCGTTCGCTCTAATTTACATATTCCAAACACGAAGGGTAATCATTAAAAAAACGTGACTAGTGGAAGACTTGAAGCGAAGTATGAGCTCAATCTTGACTATTTCCGACCAGTTGGGAAATAATGGTGAGCGCAAGGCATAAACGTATTGAGTGAAACAAGAGCATGAAATTACTACTCTCCGTATTGAAGAATGCTGGCTGTCCATTCGATGAGCTGACTGACACCTCACGCTAGCGCCACGCCCACTCTCATGCTCTAATGAACGCTCCATGACGAAATAGTTCCTCGGCACACTGCGCAAACTAACGCCAGATCCACTGGACAAGGAAAAGGAACCAGCTATACAGGGAATCCGTTTTTCTTCGCCCCCCAAAGAGATTTTTTACCTTTATTTTCAAAATTGTATTATATATGTATAACGACTGTGGAATTGGCATTAGCAGTGAGATGTGCATGCCTACAGTATTTATTTGGAGTATTGATAAAAAGGCAACAGTTTTGTAAATAGATTTTATACATAAATTGAAAAATTATGAGCGCCTCAACATTTATTAAAGCATTTTTATTATAACCTCATAGGAATCGATATTTTGATAGAAAATAAGATGGATATATTGTTATTTAAGAAACATTTTCAAGTATTGCGACTAACTTATATTGTTATTGATACAGTGATTCATGAAAATTAGGGATAGTGACAGTATTCAACCTTGACACACATCATTTACAAACTTAATATTAATAATTTTGTGTTTCGTTAAGAAAATTATAGATAAATTTGCTAAGAAAATTGTGGTGTAAAAACGTGGTCACTTTCAGGGGAAGAGGAACATGGCGAAAGTAAGAATGAGCAATGAACCGTTTCATACGAGTGCATAGATACCGGCGTTAGCCTTGGGAGTTCTTACAAAACCAGTCGTAAAGCTTCGTGCAAAAACATTGCTGCATACATTAGAGAAACTCTTTGAAATTGTCAAATTAACTCTTAAAACGTGAACATATATGGATGCGAACAATGTAAAGAGAAATGCTTTGGCAACTTTGTTAATGCACCTTTTCTTTTCAATATTTTTATTTTCCCTAAATTTTTCCTAAATCTTTCCCCAAATGTGTCCTTAAATGTTTCCCCAAATATGTTCTCAAATGTCCCCACAAGTGTTCTCGCAAATGTTTCCACAATTAGTCGGCCAAATGTTTCTTCAAATGTTTCCCCGAATGTTTCCCCAAATGTCCCCAAATGTTCAATCAAATGCCCTCAAAATGTTCTCGCAAATGTTGCTACACATGTTCTCTCAAATGTTCTTCCAAATGTTCTCGTGAAAGTTTCCATATATGATACCCAGAAGAGCAAATATATTTTTATGGAAGGGTCTCAAAGAATTTTCGCAAAATTCACTACCTCCAGAAAATACTTTTTTTTTTGCTTTAAAAGTGAAAATTCTTCCCACTGGATCTCAATTATCAACAATCTGCGCTAGGGAGTGACGAACCACAAAAAATGTCCAAACTTTCAAAATGGTCTCTGTTTGTAGATTACTTCTAGAAAATATGTGTGTCTCTTACAGAGGTAAAAATTGGTTTAAGGCTCTAGGATTAATTGTTTCCGAGGTATCTATGTATGATAGTGTGGCGGGTTGCTTTTTTATTTGATAATCCAAATACGTCATAATTTGAAAATGTTCATGTTTTTCTTCATAAATCTCCGTGATCAATCACTGGAGAGTAATTTAATATCCATACGTAATACTCCTATATAATATTAAATTGTTTTGTTTTATAAAAAAGAAACAATCCGTCATCTTCTATTAGCGTAACCAATGCAAAGGGGATTCATTTCGTATATTTACAATTCCAAAACGATCCTTGATGTTTTGATAGTGTGACAACTTTCTTATATGAGAATACATACTATGAAAGTGAGTCACTTGGTACATTTCCTGTAATATTAGATGTAACATGGGAAAGCTCAGTTTTGTGGAAATAATTTCCAAAATTCATTTGAAAGGTAGCATGGAATATATTCATTATCAAGCCACGAAAGAAAAAAATTAAACGTACTGACGATGAAGCAGGAAAAAGACCTCACAACAAAGTTAATTTTCAAGAGGAAAAAATAAGTTATTCGATGGACATTCCATAGAAACAAGGTTACCTTTCATGAGTGACGGTTGTGAAAAGGTAGTCGGATTTCAGGCAGTATTTCAATCGAATGATGTATTTTGATTACAATGGAAATTTGGCCTCTTAGAAAAATAAATATTGGGAATTATAAGACATTAAAATGGTTCAAAGCACGTGTCAGTTTTGCAGTAGTCGAGAACGGAATAATGTTCCACCAATAACACCAAACCTTCCTTTTTTATTGTAAACTTTCTAAAAAATGATACAATTCTCGTGTCGAACTTTGAGTCTGTTGGAGCTTTTTAAGAATTAAAACCAATTATTTTAAATAAGGGTTTGTACAGCGGAGGAGGAGAGGTTTGTAATGAAATATGCTTCCCTTTGTAAAGATATGAACGAGCCAAAAGAGACCTTTAAAAACTTCTTTGATAATCAAGAGCAATTGTTTAGAATCCCTTAAGGAGTTACACTTAAATAATTCTGAAAAGAAAATTAGAGGACAAGGTGTAAGTTACGTAGTGCAACAAAAGTTATTAATTTTTGACAATATATTTTCCAAAAATAATTTAAGAGTTTTGTTATCAATTTAGTGATTTTAAATTATAAATCTGATATTGTTTGCAAAATGTGTATTTCTTGTTGAAGCTTCGTACCTATACGCGTGCGGAAAAGGAAAGGAAAGGGAAGCAACTACGTTTGTGGGCCTCTTTGAGCCCACTTTTCCATGTATAAAATATATATATATATATATATATATATATATATATATATATATACGACATTTTACTAGTAAATAAATAAAACGTAGTCTAAGAATTACGAATAATGAATGATACAAATACTATTATTTTTATTTTGACCATCTACTGGTTTGCCAGGTGTTTGGAGTACCTGTTTCTAAAATATAGTGTACCAATCACCAAAATTGTCAGCTGAAAAGAGGGGGGATAAGGAATTGATATAAAAATATTGAAATAAATCATATTTACGGAAACATTTTTTTTACTGTAGGGTTAGAAGCCCTTTTGGAAAGTTGCAGAGGTGCGACGACCCCCCTGCCCCCTCCTGTGCGCAAACCTATGTCCATACCCAATATGTAGGACATGCCAAGTGCCCTTACCCGCTTCACGCTGGCTACGCGCATGGCGGACTGTATTTGCAATTACAAGAACCTCCACAACTAGTCTATTATGTTTAGAAGGGCCTTCTCGTTCGCCAGCGGCCATTGAAAAGGCTTCGTCAATGGCAAGCAGCGCGTGGGCGCCTTTCCATCGACGCTCCCTTTCGGGGCCGGTGAATAAGCAGCGCGGCGCGGTGGCGGGCGCCCGTCATTGCTAATTACTCCTTGGCGGCACCCGGGCCCGCGCGCGCCGTCTGGCGGCCGCCCCGGAGTAGAGGGCGCGTGAAAGCAAGGGGGAAGAGGCTTGCGTGCGGCGCGGAGGGCGGTGGCGCCCCTGGCCAACAATCCCGAAGGCCTCCTCACGA
>BOPP01000143.1:2504557-2539805 GCA_017312745.1 Gryllus bimaculatus
GCCCCGCCGCCGCCGCCGCCGCCCTCGCCGCTTTGCCGCTCCTGCCCAATCCGCCGCCTTCATCGTCTTCGGCGACTCGGTCGCCTACGCAGACTCCGCCGCTCGAGATAGAAATGTAGTCTAAACTAACGTGGAGATAGCGGTTTTACCAAAGATGTTGATAAATAATACATGAGCATTAAAGTGAAAGCAATTAGTAAAATGCATAGACGAGCTATTGACAAGAAGAAATTGTCATTTATTTATATTTTTATTTAGCTATTATATTTTTCGTAAAGTGCAATTGGCCGCGGCGCCCTTAAATCCTTGGATTCCTAGTCGTTCATTCAACCAGGAACCTGTGATGTCTCGAATTTGCTTAACCTTCGTGGCATCAAGTGGTTAACGAATTCGGGAAGCGTCGCTGATTTTGCTGTCGTGGCCTTGCAGTAGAACCATCTCAGCATTCGCCTGGATGACCGAGGGAAACCACGAAAACACCAGTCAGGATGTCTGGCGCGGGATATTGAACGCGGGCCTCCCGAATACAAAGCTGCAGTGAATGTAATATTTTAACAAAAACGGTCATCATGGATACTACAATGACCTTGAATAGTGTATAGGGATATAAAGTACATCTGTTCTGTGCACTCCAAGAGTATAAAAAAAAGTTTCTGTTCCACATCGTTACACGTACTAAATAATAAATGGCGGGATATCTCTTTCTTGGAGTCTTAACGTCGCATGACGCCACCTGTGTTGTGATCAATGACGCAATGAGTGTGAAAATCGTCGGTGTCGGTACGCGCAGTATGAAAATAGGCAGAAAAAATCAAACATTTACATTTTTCAGTCACAATCGAAACTTTCGTTGTCTCTCACTGCAACCTCGCGCGATAAAAACACGCATTACACTTACAGGGTTAATGACAGTAGCAGTTGACGCGCCAGGAATCACCAATCAATCCAATCAATCAATCAATCGAAATAGGCTAATGGAGATGAATAAAACTATACGGGCGATGCCTGATGAACCATTTACATACTGAATTTCCGAGACGTATGGGGTACTCTTGACAGTGACTAGTTTATTGGTGAAGTATTGGTATTCCAATGGTTTGAATAAATAATAGACTTTACGATCATTTTTCGTTATTTCATAAGTTATTTTCATCATATTATTGTAGAAGGCTTAGCTCCATCTTCAAATCTGCTACAAAATTAAATTAACAGTTTAAGAACTGACGTAGGGAAGACGAAATAATAGTGTCATTTTTGAGCTTCAAAAGTACGGCGTAAATCAGTGAATGCAAGTGGGTTTAGTGGAAGACGATTTGATTTATCGCCAAACGAGTTAAACTCCGTTCTGCGAGGTCCCATAAATATTCTCCAGAATTTTCATATCTTCTACCCTCGTGTTTCCAAATTACAAAGTTCTTAATGAAAAGTGATTTGTTTTCATTTTGCTTGGATATTTATTTCAGAAACATTCTGAATGTAATACAAAACATTTTGTTGCAATTTTATGCAACTTAGATGATGTATTTAAAAACAGTTATTTATTTAATTATGAATTATGTTATATACAAATGTATTTTAAGGTTAATTAATTTTCGGCGATTTGTACGTCTTTTATTGTTATAAACGAACGATGTCTAGCCACTTCCTTGCAACTGCATTTTGATATCATTAAGAAACGCTATCTAAAATTGGGAAATAGGAAAAAACGTTAACTTCGTCACCACGTTTCCGACTAGTGGAACAGAATATTGCATTAGTTTGCTCCGTTAACAGAAAATGATCCCAAACCATTGGTTATCCGCCTACTACATTTGCGTAAACGTCGGCTGTTAATTCCATACTCTCTGAGTGCGGGAGACCTCGCTCTCGCTGTTCTGCTTTTGCCAATAATCACCATCATGAGCACCAAACGAGGTCTTGAAAGTAAAATAAATGTAGGCTGTTGTCAGACGTTTCTTTCCTTTCTTGGCGTTTTCGAAGTTTTTACTATATTCTACATTAGTCACTGGTGGTTCAAGCTCCAAATTTCAGCCTATTGCAATTATTCTCCGTGCACAGTTTGCATTGAAGGTCGATTTTCACGTAATCTAACTAGATGATTCTCATTAAAACCTTTACAGAAAGGAATCGATTACTGTTTACCGTGTAATATACGTAGACTATGTTTTCGCCTCTCATTGGTTATTAGAACTTCAAACTAAAATTCATCTTTGGGTCAGAGCTCGCAGTTTGAAGAAGTATCCGTACAATCAATGAGGAATATAAAAAAAATGCGTGGGTAAAACTATTTAACCCAAATAATATTAATGTTGAAGACTGACATATATCGCCAGAAAGTATTTTTCAATGTGTCTAATTGCCTATACATCTGTATCAAATACATTTCAACTGTGAATTAACTAACAATTGTCCGCAACATCAGTCTGTGATGCTGATATGTATCACAGGAATCAATGATACCAATTTGATGGACGTGAAAATAGTTTCATTGTTCACCTGAAATAGCCATAAATTCTTTGATAGTTTCTGATTAATTACACCGAATGCCCGCTATATTACATTTAATATCATCTGATTACCCAAACAATGTACTCGTACCACGTATTGGATAAAGAAATTGGTAGTTTGACCGTAGAACTTCGCTATCATAAAAAATCATATACCCTCGTTGTTTTTTCATTAAAACCTGTACTAATGAAAACTTAATTACATCAAAATTTAAGCCGGTATGGGCCCATTATTTTCTTGTCACAGTGAAGAGCAGAAATGTTTACCTTCATTTAAAGTGTTTCTCATAATCATTCTCTAATGAGAATGTAAGCTGACAGAATACCAAAACTATATTAATAAATAAATGTAACTTCAAATTAACTTCTCCCCATAGCACGTCACACCCAGTTTCTAACTGTTTATGACGTAAATAAATAAAATAAATAAATAAAATAAAAATAAAAACGCTACTCTTTGTGTGGGACCCCTACGAAAGATGAAATCGAGGGAGGCCGTCTTTGATTCAGCAATAAAGAACAAAAATAAAAGAAACTGCCTGACGAAATAAAAGGCAGGGGCGTGTAGAGTGCAAGAAACGACCATTTGAACCGTAAAAGTCTTGTTTCATAACATAAACTATTTTCGAGGGATACTTCACCGTGGTCGTTCAAAGGAACATGTTACCTTAGAGTCCCCTCTACAGGATGTGAAGGAAACTGGAGCGGTCGCTAGAAGCGTGACGTAAGTGCAGAGGATGAGCGCAAGGTCGCGACCTCCCTAGAGCGTGGCCGCTTTGCGGATCCGCTGCGCGGGGGGGGGGTAGGGGGGCCTAATCGCTCGCGTGCTCGCCGGCGGACGCTATCGCACGCGATCAGCATGCGTCGAATTAATTAGCGACCGCTCGCCGCATGGAAGTGCTGTGGCTTGCCTTTGAAGAGGCCGTTCCGTGGGCCTGGTGCAGGCTCCGGTTTACGCGGCCTTGCACGGCCTGCGACAACGCAGGGGATTGGTTCTCGTGTGTTTCCGGGTACAACAACTGCTATGGTCATTAAGGCTGCCTCCCACATATGGGATACAGCTTCGGTCGGGACAAGCTCGTAAGCTCCCAGCATTTGTGGAAGAGTAGTGCATGTGTGTGTGTGTGTGTATAAGTAAGGAGTGAGGAAAGGACAAGGAAGAGGAAGGAAAGATCGGGCGCGGTCCGTGGCCCGTTTGTTAGGGTACTGCCCCGGCATTCACCTGGCGTTGATAGGACAAATCTCGGAACACTACCGATCTGAGCACCCGGTCGCTTCTCCTCCAGACGGTGGCTGAATTGGACCTAGCTATGTATGTAGCCTATCTAGCTGTATGTGTTGAAAATGCTGCCACCGTGGACACTCGTGCCCTAGGACCTCGCGGTCAGAGGCGCTGCAGTGACATCAGTTGATGCTCTAAACCACCTAAGCCGGTCCATATTCTTCACCGTTCGTTGTTATTTTCCTTTCCGTCTGCCATTCAGTGGAAGTGAATATCAAAGGCAAACCAGTCCTCCCTGGTCACCTGGTCAAGAAAGGGAAAGAGGTAGGTGCAATCCCCCTCGAGCAAATGTTATTGTAAGAGGATGGCATGACAAATAAATCCGCTGCCAATGAACTTGGTATTACAAACACAACGGTTAAAAACCTACGTGTTTATACAAATTATAATTATTCGTTTTAAAATATTTCGTTCAGTGATATCTGTTGGTACGAGGATACGAGTCATCCAAGGTAGCCTCAGTGATAGGTTAATACCGGGACAGAGCTTGCGCTCGCTGTACTGCATCACAGGCTATATTGGAATAAAAGTGGTCTCAAAGTTCATTGGGTCTAGGGTACGTAGCACTAATTTTTCGTTAGTAGACATACCAGAAAATCCTATTTTTAAAACGGCACAGTTTTGGAAATACACGATCATTTACCAGTATATTATTCGCGGAGAAAATGGTAATTCAACTATGGTGCGACCTTGTAATAATGAATAACAGTCGCCGGGCCAAAACATTTGAGGTCTACAGGACTAGTGTGTAGGCATTCTTGAAAGCACGAAAAGGCGATGAAAATGTTTTGATGATTAATGATTAATGAAAATAACGGAATATTTTAGTTTTTAGGTAATGGCATAGAAACTGAATTGTTGGAAACTTCGTTCCATCTCGTGATAAAGGCCGTAACAGAGGAAAACGTACAGTTTCAATGCAAAGGACGAAATTGCTAACTGCGCCGCATTTATATAGAAGATGATAAATATATGATATTGTAGACATTAGATATGTGTTGCGCGTACATCGCACTTGCCGACTGGATTATTCCATTCGGTGAGATGATTTGAATTGAATATCAGGGACACTCATCATTTGTTTTCTATTTGTGACGATATTCTGTTTGTTTAACATAGGATTGAATTTTAATAATGTAGTTTGTCTCTTGGTTGCTCCATCAGTGCCAAGTGAGACATTTTTGCATATCTGGAAGAGTGAGACGTTTTTCGAAAAGAACTTAGAATTCCAATTCATTTGATCCGATGTTCAGGGCGCACGTATTTCCAGAATACTTATTTGTTTTTTGTTGTTGTTGTTTTTCACTTAGTAGTAACTCCATTTCTTGTTTAAGAAAATACATTCTCACTAACGTCTGTGAATTTGGGTTTCTTGTAAGTTTGCCATTGCGGTATCTAATTAGAGATTGGGAGTCCTGAATTTTCAAATTTGCGTGTTCGCTCTAAGTAACAACACGCGAGTTTTTGCCGGAATTTTCCTTGTTGGTATTATCGTGATGTTAATGAAACGCGAAGGGTCTACTGAGCGATCTTGCGATGATATAGCAAAGTTCAAGTTATTTAGCAAGTTGATGCTGAATTCTCATTTTCGTCGGTACGGTCCCATTTACTGAGCATACTTTACGTAGCTAACCTCTTTGCGATCGATAGTGTAGAGTTTGGAGATTGTAGTAGAGAATGTCTGTGTCCGCATAGAAAAGTGGAGTTACTGAATGTCCAATTTTTCGTTTCGGAGGAAATTGGAGACGTGGGGCGATTACTTTTTTAAAATAAGTTATTTTTCATTCGTGTTAATTTTTGGAGAAGGAATTTACAAGTAGTCAAGTCCATTAATAACTTTTCTCAAGGAAAAGATATGTTTCACTCTATTCTTTGAGAGTTCAGGATTCCCGTATGAACTCGACCGATCGATATTTGTCTGTAAATTTGATTTCTTCGCATTTGGTGTGAAGATTTCTTGAAGTCATTAATAGCGACATTTGTGTAAGAAGTTTTATTCTTAAATTCCATGTCAAGGTGGTGGGAGTTTCAATGGTTTCGTTGAATTCCTCGTTTTTCGATTATATTTTCAGATTATCTTCCTGTAATGTAGGGTTGTTCAACAACGAATTTCGCATGTTTACTAAAATTACGAGGACGAAATATCAATGATTTATTTGTTGAAACATTTCTTGGAAATAACTACTGATGGGCGAATTTCAACAGGACCCTGGATGAATGTTCCTTTTCCGTAAAGCATAAGGAGAGAAGTCACGATGATACTCTTTAAAACTACTTTTTTCTTTGACTATATGGTATTTGGCAGTTCGTGCAGCTAAGCACAGATGTTGTAAAAACACAATTATATTAAGTGTAGCGTAACTCGCAAAATTTTAATGGAGGAGGGAATATTGAAGTGAAAGATATATGGAGATATAAAACAGAAATTAAAAAAAACATTGGAAGAAGTATAATATGCATTCCATAGCAAAAGAAGCGAAGCGACTATGCTGAAGAGTACTTAGAACACAAACAATTCATTCACACTCCGCTTTTATGAGTAAAATACCTTGTCCTAATTCAGTTTTGTTTAACTGATTTATTGTCGTATGTAAGTGGGCCTGTGCGACTGTGCGTGGCAACGCTTACACATTTCAGGAATTACTGTAATTTTTACTCTCAAGTATTTTTGATTGAAGAAAAATAAAACAAAATATTTCTTTTAAATACACGAATTATTTATACAGAATTACGTATTTTTAAAGGACTATTCTTCAAAAGCTTTGTCTAATAGTTGAATCCTTTTGGATTCATGTCAATATAAGTGATTCAGAATTTGTTGATATTCATATTTATTTTTTATATTCTTATGATTGAGGTTTACCAAACATTCTAATTCCTAATATCACACACTTCTGGAATCAACCCTTAAAATCCGGTTTCCGCGGAGGAAAGGCCACTGGGTCACTTGTGACCCGACACGATAGTTAAACCATATCTACAGGCGAGGCATTACTAAACACGCGCCTGCACCGCCCACTTGAAACACACCCACTATCTACACTGCGTGGCGAGCTGCGCGGAAACTGGCTTGCAAAATGCGTGCATTCCGAGGCGGGGCGCGCCGCGCGCGTTGCACAGCGCAGCTGAGGTGGCGTCGCTCCGGGCGCTGGGGCAGGCCTCCGATCGACTCCCGGCGGCGGCGCGAATGCGCATTGTTACCACATTGCAAACTCGTTGCAATCGCTCTGCACGGTAACACACATCTTCAAATTAACATAATATCAACTAATAGTCGCTTCTATAAAATTTAATGTTTGTCTTATGCATTGACTATTTTTAAGCACGATTCACTGATTATTTCAAGTTTTCAGATACGTCAACTGATATGGCTGTGAGTCTTGTAAGAATAGGGCATGTTTTTATTGCGGGAGGTGACGGTGATTTTACACCTCTGGATGGTGAGATCCAGTACCTACGTGCACCATGGCTTACGTTTTTTCCCCAACCTGGTACATCCCACAACCGGAGCAACTCAGCCGGGATAAGCTCTAAGCTCCCGACGTGTCTCTCCACGTGTGTGGTAGTGTAGTGCATGAAAGTGTGTGTGTGTGTGTGTGAATAAGGGGTGAGGATAGGACAAAGAGGAATGAAAGATCGCACGAGGTTTATAGCCCGTTTGTTAGGGTGCTAATCTGGAATCCACCTGGTGTTATGGGAAATTCCCCCAATCTGCCGACCGCCGACAGCCAACAGCCGACCGCCAGTGTTCTGCTCCATTCAGCAGTTGCATTTGATCTAGCGTTTGAATATGAGATGTATTGTAGCAAATTAACGGTATAATCCTGTAGTAAGTAACTAATGACCTGTATTGTTTACTAAAACTCTGTAATTGTCTCCTGATAATTCACAAAATACTGAACATATTATATACCAGTAACTAAACGTTATGAAAATGGACGAAAACTATTTAAACGTATTAAATAACTATCAGCGTTGTTATTAACTGTTATATTTTTGTATTTTTTCTGTTTTTAAGTAATGTAGGTTTTGCATAATTAATCGTCAAATTTATAGTGAGAAAAAATGTAAGAAATATCTTCTGGATTGTTTCGAAATATTATATTATTAACTTGCTACAAAACCGCTCTTATACTTAAAGATACAATTTTCCCTTGAAACCACAAATATGTACGTTTTTAGAAGCTATTATTTTAGGCCCATCGCTTCTTACCCGTAGTGTTTATTATATTTCTTTTTTAAGTATGTTTATTTTCTTTAGAAGTTCAGGAAGATTTTGAATCTGTTGTAACTTATCAGCCATATTAGTTATCTTCTTATGAATTATCTTATCGATTACACATTATAGACAGGAATTATAATTGCAATAAGTGATAAATAAAATCTTAGTCCTGATCGGTGGGGAAATGCAATTAATGTTTTAATGCGAATATCATGATAATTCAGAGTAGCTTAAGCAAGTAGGGTACTTTCAGATTGTAAATCTCCTAGGCACAAAAATATAGATCAATCCTCGCTAATACTTGACGTTTGAGGGTAGCTCCTTTCTAAACTATCTGGGATAGATTTCGTATTCCGCAGCTATCTCTGCTTATGTCATAAATCTTTTTTTTCTCTCATAGCGTAATTTATGGAGCCGTGGGCAAATTGTCTGAATGTAGCGTGGCGCGGCGTACGCCCCCTATCGTTGGCGCGCCCATGATTCTAGCTGCGCGCTCTACTTCTAGCCACAATGGGCGCTGCAGTTGCGCCAGCGCCCACAGCGTTTGCTGGCGCGGCGCGGCGCGGGGCGAGGCGCGGCAGGGGCCCTAGGACGGGAGACATGAGAGTGTAGGCGATAGGGCAGTAGTGGCGGGGTTAGACGCGTGCGGGTAGTGAGCATGCGAAAAGGGGGGAGGGGGTAGGAGCGTGGGAGGTAGGGCGTGTGAAAGGGCGCAGAGGGGGGAGGCGTATGGGGAAGTGGTAGGGGCGTGGTTAGGGGCCGTGCAAATAGCAGCCACGGGGATAGCGTCCATGAGAATACGAGGTTTTGAACTGCGTCTGTGAGCAATGCTGGAGCGCCAAGTCAGTGAACAAAACTGAGAGATTAGTTCAGCAGAGGCAGTTCGGCGAAGACATGGGTAGTTGGAACAAGGGTTTTTGGTGCGAGTTTACAGCTGAAGCAAGAGGGAGGTCTTGGGAAGCGAACACTGTTTCCATGAAGAATCAAGGAGTGATCGTGTAGCCTTGGCCTGCTGGCGGCAGGTTGCAATTTGCGATCGTTCCGGAGAAGTCGGCAAAAATTGCTCCGAGAACAAATTCACGCTGGAATCACGCAAGATACAATTATCGCGTTTGTAAGATTGTAGTGATTTTTCTCGTGTATCTCTTTTTTTATAATTCGTCTTCGTAATATTCACGTTTGTATGGTACACTAATGTAACAGTTTAAAATTTAAAATAACAAGTATTGATATTAATAAAACACTGTAGGCTTTCACGGCCGGCGTTATATTCTAAGTTCTCTTTCGGGCTGAAGGGCCGTGGTCTATTGGAAGACATATTTCCTGTTCCGGGAAATATGTCTTCCAATAGACCACGGCCCTTCAGCCTGGAAGAGAACTTAGAATAAGAAAGTATTGATATTGTTTCTTAACCACCATAACTTACCAAAACAACGTCCATGCAACACAAATTTCACATAACTTTTAAACAGCAATAACGTTCTGAAATTTGTTAGCTAAAAGACTCATTCCATAGAAAATCTAATAACTTTTTATATCGAACTATTTGTAATGGTTTCTCTCTGAGAGTGATATCCATTTTTACAATCCGAAAGTAAGATAAATTATAAAGAGATATGAAATAAGTAAATAAGTTACTAATAAAGAGGTACATAAATTAATCATTTGGAAAGATTCTGATTTATGAATTTTAAACAAATATGTTTATTGCAAGTGAGATTACATAGATATAACAGTTAACCCTGAAATATCAAATTAATTGATATTTTCATAACTCACCATAACATATAAACACTATGTTCATAAGGTTGATTAAATATTAGAATTTTTCTCAACTTTTTCACAGAGAGGAGAAACAATTCTCAAAACAAAAGTACCAGGACTTCTGCTGATGGTTCATCATGTTGTGAAGAGTTCAATATTTATATGAAAGGAAGCGCTGTGCATGCTTCCTAACTTGTTTTATAATGTTGTACCAGAAGTATATTTGTAGTTCTACGTGAATATCGTCGTTCTTCACATAGCAGTGGAGCATAAACAACTTTTTGTGGAACTTCGCTTTCAAAATTTCTATAAAATTTTAATCTTCATTTTCTTTTGTACAATACTCAACGTACAAACCGAAATTATTTCAGAACTTCCTTTAACTTTAATTACTTGTGTAAATTAAATTTAAAATCTGAGTTTACTAGTCAATATAGTTATTGACATTTTTAGACGAAACTTTGTT
Organism: Gryllus bimaculatus; assembly: GCA_017312745.1. NCBI lineage: Eukaryota > Metazoa > Arthropoda > Insecta > Orthoptera > Gryllidae > Gryllus > Gryllus bimaculatus. Next base: position 2,514,799 of record BOPP01000143.1, read on the forward strand.
TTCGGCCCAGAAGCTGCAAGCTCTGAGGATGATCGCTATGCGATCGAAATGATCATTAGTTGAATTAAAATATTGATACCTGACAATATCTCTATTTATTTATCAAAATAAAAAAGGTATCTACTTCACCAACAATCCAATTAATGACGTTTTTAGGCCAAAATTCTTCCGTAATTTTTAATGCATGTTCCGTTACTTTCCTAAAAGTGTTTTTATTCAGTATAGTCTGCACAAATACGTAGGAACAACGTAGTGGCAGTTGCAATTAGACATTATTGACTGGTTTACATCGAGAAGTGGTCGATTTTACAGTCAGCTTTATTGTAGCGAATACCATGTTTCTCGGTCTTCGTTGCCGAGAGTAAACAACTGATCACAAAGTAGAAAAACATGAACTAGTTATTAAGTTACAGGAATAACAGGAATGAATAATAAAGTAGAGTTATTACAGACACATGAAGTTTTTAGAAGGCAATAAACTTCCTCTTATATTGATCTGGCTTCATTAAAATAAAAGTATTTAAGATACCTACAATTTCTCAACCTTTTCAGAGCCGACCCGCCATTGTGACCTTGCAACACTTTGAATCATATTTACACAATGATCTACCTCTCGTTCGTTGCTGTCGCTACCGTCGGGCGTTCGCTTGTCCCGACGCCTTTGGCAGTTCGCCCGAGGCGGGGCACTGGTGACTGTGCCTCGTGCCGTCCGTCGCCTTCGTCGGCCCCGAGCCGTTAACCCAGTTGCGGCGCGGCTGCGGGGGCGTGTTGCAGCGATTAGGGCGGGGGCGGCAGGGCCTGGCGGGCGATTAGAGCGGGGGCAAGGGGGGGGCTGGTGGGCGATTACTCTGTAGGAGCCACTTTTGATCGCTGACCGACCGTCAGATCGCCGCAGTTGCATTTTTACTATTAGGTTTTTACCCCGCTGCGGAATGCAAGGAAGGTAATGTGTTGAGGTGCCATGTTTGTGTTTGTCCCCGTGTGTCAGTTTAATTACTGAACCAATTGAAATAACTCGTATGTTACGCACAGATATCTAGGTCGAATGTTTGTTCTATATTATTCTACATAATACATTGCTTATAATCATAATGTTGGTGCCAGTGGAAAAGGGGTTATTAAAATAAAAGTTCAAAGAAACTCGCGAAACATTTGTTCAACAAATATTGCATATGAACGGTGGAAGGGAATTATTTGTGACAGCAACCTAGTTTTTTTTCCTCTTCATTTAACGTTTAACATACCTACAACATTATGACTATAGAATACATAGACGTAAGAGAAGAATAGATTTAAAGAATGCGATTGGTAAAATGTAGCATTTGGTAGAATTGTAATAAAAAAAATACAAGTTACTAGATAGTTTTTTTTCAAAAGCCATCACGCGGAATACAATGTTCAATTATTTATATTATCGATATCCAGATCTCAATTTCTCATGTGTAGAATTCTTCTGCGTATGGACGATTTTCATTTAGCGCACCGTCAAACTACTTACTCCTTGTGACTCCTTGTAGATCTGATCTTCATTATACTTAACTTCTAAGTTAGACTTTTTTACAACCGTTGTTTTTAGCACATTTTCAGTTATTATAGTATTGATATGGAACACATGTGTGTTAATTTTTTGAGAGTTTATATTTTTTCTGAGTAACTGCATAGAAGTGATCAACAATTGAGACATCGTGAATACTATTAATAGAAAGATGAAAACGATATTCTCGAACTTCACCAGAAGAAGCGAGCAGGGCCTTGCTTCTTCATATGCCTCTTTCCTTAATATTAACGCGGGAACAGGCAAATGTTTACACCTGTCAATGCTGACTGCTACGCTATTGATGGGGAAAACAATTGTATAAAAATATGATCTTGACACCCTTAGAATCTGAAGAGAATTTAATTAGTTCGGATTAGCAATGTTACCCGTGACCGTTACAAAACTTCAAAAACACATAATATATATGAGATTGAAAATAATTTTTAGACCTCAACTATTAAACGTTTAATTGTACATCGTTTAATAGTTGAGATCTAAAAATTAATGTTATTAAACATTAAATATTCTAATATTGCCTTTTCAGTCGGTGTTGATTCTACCTTTATTACAATATTGTAGATATCAAATGCATAATTTTACGTTTTTGTACACTTAATACAGAGAAACTAATGTAATGCTTTAGGAAGAAGTGCCGATTTTTTTTGTCAGAGAAACACGTTTTCTGGGTCACTTATTCCCCAAAAGTGGAATTTTGTTACCCCAGTACATAGAAAATTATTTTATATAATACGTAGTATAGTAAAATAACTCACAAATATTCACTGCGAAAGTGTTTCCTATTATGGCACCACTAGTTTTCATTGTGTATGAAGAGGTCGATAATATCTATATTTTTCGAAGGACTACTTTTTGTGCTAACGCTTGAATTGCAATACCGTTATGTTTTCCATGAACCCGTCTGTTCCGGTGCTAGGATAATGGGAGCCAATACTTTTAATTATAGTACTACGTACGGCTGCCATTTATCGAACTTGATATTCGCCGATACAACTACTTCTGATCACGATAGTCTTTAATTACGCTGCATGGAAACATAAATGGCACTTAAGTAAATCCTTAACATCATACCAATTACCAATTTTCTTATTATCGAGTAATGGAAATAAAATTTTGTTAGGAATTGTGTGCGTTTGGTCTATTGTAAAACCCAAGAAGGTTGATATTAAACTTTTTTTATAATCCGAAATATCTCGGTTCAACTTATCCAACTCTGCAAGGTTTCATGTTCTTAAATAACGTTATCTTATAAATTGAAATTTAATTAAAAATTCTTCCATAAAACACCAAAATAACACACCCAGTACGAAAAAAGTGATTTATTGTAAAAAAAGGAAAAACTGTATGTGACATATGAAACTACTTGCAAAAGCAAATCTGCTACATATTTGATTTGATAGTATTGCTGACGAAATAACTAACAAGGGAATGGCATGATCGTGAGTGGAATTTTGGAATATGTCAGTGTGCATTATGTAGAGAAATACAAATTTTTCACATATCCGATGTCAATTTCTGCTAGAGGATTTTCCCTGACATATATGTCTTCATTAAATTCTGATTCAATAACTACTGGCACTCCAAATATTTTTCATATTGTGTATGTTATCGAAAAGTCGCTTTCGATAAGTTACGTAGGGGCGCATACGATTAAGTACGTGAAAGTACTAGAAATCTTAATTGATTTCTAACACTTTCGCCGCGGACATGTATTGGCAACTTTGTTTTCCCAAATGACACCGTAGAATTATTAACTCGACGAATCGTAATGTATTACGTAGGAGCGACTGAAGAGGTTGTACAAATAAAGCTACATACGATGTATTGAATCCATTGACGGTATTTGAAAATGATTCCAACGGAAAAATAAATGTGGTCCCGTTTGATGAAACAAAGCTCTCTACAATATGCCCACTAAGAAGTTTTGGAAATTATTCAAATACTTCATACTGTGCGCACCATGCCACCCATCGAAGAGCACCATCCTGGGGATTCCTGCAGGCGTCCTGTCGTCGAGCATGGAGTACTACCATTGTCTTGCCTAGCCACTTACGAATTAGTAGTTTATTCGAAAGTGAGTTACTTAAAGGAGTGAACTTATTTTCATGCATTTGAGATATCTATAATTGGAATACGTGTTCTAGAAATAATTTTTAAATGTGAGTATTAACATCTCTCATTAAGAAATAAATGTAGGATAATACGAGTACGAAGAATGAGTGACTTCTGATGAAGTGGCAAACCATTTGCACTTTAGTCAAGTACTGCAAATGAGAATTTCGAGGTGATTGTCGAAAGACATTATTTTGTTACACGACAACGCGCATCCACATTCCGCCCCCCAAATGCTTCAAAATCTGTATTTTGAGGTGTCGGAGCATCCCAGATTCAGTTCGATATTCTCACGTCTAATAAACATCAGTTTGGTTCATTTAAAGCCGATTTTCCTTTAACCCAGAGGTGAGGAAGCAGTACGTACTCGCAGCTCAATCAAAAGTAGTTTTTGTTTCTGAAAACGGGCACTACGTATGATGGACCAAGTAAATTGAAAAGCATAGTGTTGAAAAATGGTTTTATCACTATATTGAAAAATGGTCAATAACTTCTATTGCGAAGGGGGTTTCTGCCCAGTTCTCCTCGTTCAATTGAGCAAATACTGTGGTGACCCATTATTTTGTTTCTAATATTCACATGTCGAGTTCTGGATGAGCAACGTTTTTATATTCTCGGTATGTCTGTTCTGTGTATTCATGTATACTGTGTTATTTCATTATTCGTGAACTGTTTTTGTTAAAATACCTAATTTATTGCAGTTTTATAGGAGATGGCTTCCTTTAGTGTTCTTCAGCAGTGTATGCACTACGTTTGGGGAAACCATTTGTGTGGTTTTGTTCAGCAGCGTTTTTGCTGATCCATGTCACTAGTTAGATTCTACATTTGTCGGCCAATCATTCAAGATGGGAGGAAATTACTTTTATTAAATGTTTCGGCACATAGCGACGAAGAACCTTACAATAAACTGTTAACTGAAAACGTTCAACAGGGATGTATGAGCACCAAGGAACGTCAATAACATTAACAAGTGCAACTTGTTTACTTATTACAAATCTTACTTACTGAACGTAAAGACTGTGGGATATCATAATAGTGCAATCGTGCTATTCCTGTTCCCTATTTGTAGTTATCCTCTTTGTTTTGACCACTCTGTTACTACAGTTACACCGCATGAATGTAAAAGTAAGTTTCAGGAGTCATGCATGAAGCGACATCTCTGCAAGAGAAACTTTCAGGAGTTAGTAATGGCTTCTTTCCTCTTTAAAACGATACGAAAGAGAATTACTGCAAATATACGTCTTTTTGTGGTTGCATATATGATCATTTTTACTAGATTTTGTTAAATGTAACGTTACATGCCGGTTTACCCAAAAGATGACCCCCCTCTTTAGAATTAATTTTGAAGATGCTTCCCGTCCAGCAAATCATACCCCAAATCACCATTCCCATTCTGGCCGTCAGCAATATTCGCCTTCTTTCTCCTAATTTCAGTGCGTTTTATTTGCAATCCTTGATAACAGTAATCCGCCAGTGTGCGTAGTGCAAGGTCTTAGTCACATCCGGCGCGCCGGGTTCGAGTAGTGGCCGCAGGGCGTCGCCCCCAGCGGGTGGTGGCGGTGGCGGTTCCCCGGTTCCCGGGCGTGGCAGTTAGACCGGCGTCTCGAATTGCGCCAACATTGCGCGTCCGCTGCAGCCCCCTTTCATAAGAGAAACTCCCCGCTGTGATATCTGCAACTCAAATTGGACTCAAAGGGATGGTCCATAAACTAAAAGGAATGAAAATGGAGAAAAAAGAATAACAAAGAAAATGAAAAATAAAAGATTATTAAATTTTAATGAAGGCTCCCGTTGACATTGCTGTTGGAACGCGTACCAATTCCTCGAGTACAATGGATGCATCAGATTGGACATGACGTTTGGCTCGTGTCTTTAAGGGATGGATTGACTGGTGCAACGCGAAGTGCCGAGCCAGTTAATAAAGAGTTCACACTACTGGGCAATCGTAGGACTAAACTGATTATGTTTTCGTATTTTAGAAATAAAATGAGTTTACTCTTTTTGTTCAGGAAACAGGAAGACTGATTAAATATGTTGTTGAAAATGTTCTAGTAGGGTAAAGACAGCGAAAAACATTATTTAACGCCTTTGTTAACACTTTTTCAAGAACCTGCGAGTGGTACTACTCGCAGTTTCGTCATGTCTCTTCTTCAACCCCTGAAACAAACTCAGTAAACCTCCATTTGCAAACTTTTTCTACATATTTTACTTATTTCCTTCTGATTCACGTGGCTTGTCAAGGGTTTTCTCGCTTTGCATCTCCATGGCAAGTTAACTTTTTCCTTCTTTCTCTGCCGAACATCCTTCGCCTCTTCCGTTCCCTCATTAATCCTCCGGGATCCGATCGCGCCTAATGGGATCGACCCGGCGAGCGGGCGATGAGTCGGCGTTTCTACGGTCGCAGTGGGCCAAAGCTGCTGAAACATAATCATTTTTGTAGGACTATAAGAAACGTTTTGTGAAGAATATTGTTCAGGTTGATGATTATTTGATGTGATAAGCAGTTTTGCGTCAATTTTGATAAAAATAGTGAGGCGACATCTTGTTCGAATTCCATCCACCAAGAAGAGAACCTGGAAGATCGAAGAAATGAAGGAAGAATATTTGCAAGACATTAGAGAGAAAATATGTGATATTGTACTTTACTAGTTGCATAGCCATAAAAAAGCTTGTTTGAACGACCAACATTCATTAACAGAAAAGCAAATAACAAATATTTTACATCAACTCTACATTATTACTTTTCCGTCATGTTTTGTAAATTTGAGTGAACATGTATTGTGTATCCTCTAGGCTATTTGGCTGGATCATCGTGATTACTTATTTGTACAGCTTAGTGTTCTAGATATCCTCGGAAGGTAATTTTCAGATATTGGGTTGATAATTCAAGAAAACGCTAGTCTGGTGCGGCTTACCGCCTGAGGTCGCGTTTTTAGAACTTTACCTTACCTTTTCCTGCCACCTTCATATCTTTGATCCCTGTCTGAGCCTCCTGTCCCTACCTTCATTCATCTGGACTCTTCCGGTATCGTTTTCTCCACCTCGCAACCAGGCCACAAGTGCAGCTAACTCGAGGTTTGGGGTGTCCCAGTCGTCTGACAGGCCGGAGAGAACCTAATAGTCCCTTCCGATGCTCACCTGATCCTTCCCCTCATGTCCGCGCTGTGAGTGCGACGAAAGCCGTCGTACCCTTGATAAACCTATGTTTCCAGAGATTCTAATTCACGAGAGCAAATTGTTCTGTTGCAAACTATCAATTTGACTTTAATGAATCTATGTAACATCCTGATAAAATACCTTGCTTAAATTGTAACTTTTTCAAGTGTTTTTTGAACAATGGACAAGAAAATACAATACACATAAAATATATAACCGAAACACAATGTAACATGTCAGGATGTAAAATACGTATGTGTTATTGTTGAGTCTGTTAAGTATTGGTCGTTCAAATCGTTTTTACAAATATAGTAGTGATCAATCCTCGTTTCCTTGATCTGACAAATTCTATTTTTATTGACGGATTGTATTTAATCAAAATAGGGGGATTCTGTTAATCAGAGTTAAAGTAATTTAATTTCTTTACAAACCTCATCAAATAATTTTTAACCTAAAATAAACAATAAGCATTTTTATCAACACTTTTCGTATTGTCTTCGCCAATTTCATGAATAATTTCCCTTGTTACTACAAAAGATAGACAAGTATGTATGCTGGAAACATTTTTATACCCCTCCAATTTAAATTTACGATTCCGAAAATCGCATACCTTTTCGTCATGTTGTATCATTTACAACTCCGGACCTTCAAATCGCCGGCTCGATTTATACAAGTTGCATGCCTTACGGATAGAGTCTAACAATACCAAATATCTTCATTGAATTTTAAAGTATCCAGTAACTAATATAAGTTTATTTTGTTTCAGGTAGGTGAAACGAGGCTCTAAAGGGAACTTTGAAACAGTGAGTATGGAAACCGTCTTGGTGAACATGATTCAATATTTATTCTATTTAGATTATTTCTTCACGATATTTAATTTTTGACATTTCTATTGTATTGACGTGATTCATTAAAAACAAACGCTGACACACCAGGTTTACCATTATTTGTCTCCTGAATTCTACGAAAGTATTGTTTCGGAATTGAAATACCGCGAACATTCTACCCGTTGTATCTAAGTCACGACAGAAATATTAACAAGTTCTGCATCTCAAGTTTAAATCACATCGACGCATTTATCAATTTAGCCCTAGTTTTCGTTGATCAAATCTGGAATCAGGTGAATGGTCTTTCCTAGTTCTTTGGACACAATTTGACCCACTCTTGATATTTTGATATTTCGTGAAGGACATGACTGATTTTCTTCAATATTCTCCACCTATTACAATTTCTTAGGGATCTTACAGTGTAAATCTGTGATAATGACGTAATGTATGTAAGTGTATTTAATATAATAATATGAATAACTTATTTCAACTTGAATAATAATGTAAATTTAAAGTATGAAACCATAAATATTTGAAAATACGGTTAGTTTGAATTTTAAGGGTAACTGCATTTGAAAAATTGAGTAATTCTCTATATCTTTAAATCGAGAAGATATATAATTTGCTAGTGTTGAAAGATCATTTCGACGTATCTTCATATAATCTCGTAATGACTGGGTGCCTTCGTTTAATATTCTTTCGCGTCAATTTTACAATGAAACTATTTGTAACGTATTAGCCAGCGTGCCTCGTGGCATCTATTTGGGGACGCTTGGTTGCGGATTAGTCTCGCCACAGGAAGAAGGGTTTTTCCGTAAAGGGAAGAACGCGGAGACGGGAGACACAAGGCTTTGGGTGTCTTCCGGCTTATAGAAGCTTTTCACTGTTATAACAAGCGAGGGGGTGGCGTGACGTAGGAGGTCACGTGGGCCTCGCCTATATAACAGAGTGTACGGAGCCAGTAGGCAGGTTCTGGAGACGGTGGGAGAACCTCGTGCGTGTGCACAAAACTTGGCGCCTAGACGGTGCATATGCGAGCCAGGCTCGCGAGGCTGGAGTCATTAGTTGACGAAGCCTGCGGACTTTATGTCCTTGGGTGACTGCGGTCACGGGGGAGCGATGCTGTGTGCGTGCTCCGAGGTGAAGAGTGGTTGAGTGCCACGATTCACGCCGATTCTCAATTGGATAAGATCGCTCCTGCGATCGAGGCAAACCAGCCGTTGGTGCGCCAGAACGGACTTTGTGTCCCAGCGTGACATCCGGTCACGGAAGCTAGGCTTTGTGCGCGCTTCAAAAGTAGGAGTGGCGAATGCCACAATCAAAACAATCTTCAATCGGGTTTTGGATCGCTCCCGCGATCAGGGGATAGTAGGTCTATCAGAGCTAGGGTGTAAGTAGATTATTAAGTGTATATATTTGTTTTGTTTTCTTGTTAATAAATATATTTGTTATACGAAAGCTCTGTGTCTGTGGTCGCTGTGAGTATCCATGACGTCACATATTTTAAATTTATTGTGCAGGTATTTCAAAAACCTAGTTTCTTGGAGAATATCGACTGGAACGGGGCAATTTACTTTCAATATTTTGAAAGTTGAGGAGAGCCTAGGCAGAAGCTTAATTAAGCAAAAAAATCTCAAAGCACTATAGCTATTGTGACCAGAGTTGTAACGAGTTTATCGAGTTCGTACTGGCTCAGGGCATTAACTGACGTCACTTCTGTGCTTCAAAGGGAGGTCCTAGAGTTCAAGTCCCGACGGAGGCAGATTTTTGATGCTAGCTACATAACTAGATCGAATTCAGCCGTTGTCTGGAAGAGAATTCTAGCGGATGCACTACACTTACGGGTTTAATGATCTCAACAATTGACACGCCCGGAATACCTAATCAATCAATCAACTTATCGAGAACATATCGAGTTTACTCTTTCCTGAAGGGACTGTCAATGAATACCAGCACTAGTGATGGGAAGGAAATATAAGAAGGAGGAAGTTCAGTCAGTAGTTCGTTTTTCAGTTTCTGTTCCGCCACTTCAATAGAATGAACCGCAGGTCTCTCAAATTACCTTCTAGGTTATAACTCAGCTATTTGTCTCATCTTTATCAGATAATTATCGTTATTAACTTAAATATATTATCTTATTTTTTAGGAACTTCAGTTCCTTTCGACTTTTATTCTATAAAACACATCACAAGAAGGTGTGAGTGTCAATTCTTAGGAACTTAAATGTAGTAATTGGTTCCTGGAATGGTTACTGTCTCTATTCACGGTCATTTATTGAAGATTAAGAGAATGCGACCTTCGTATCAATATTATGTCATGGTCGATTTAAGGAACCGAAACTATTCGTACTGTACCTGCAATCATGATCACAAGTTGCCAATTATGTTTGATCCATTCTTATGCATTTACAGTGTAGTTCAGTTACTAGTAACTGAAAAAACTACGAATATTATCATTTAATGAATAAAAATTTGATGATATATATATGATCTTGATTCTTATGTATGTTATGAATGAATCATTTTTCAATTAGTACTACAGAACCTGCACGTTTATAAATCACCAGCACGCCTATCTCGCATCAATTCTGTTGAAATTTGCAATTCATGATTGACGTTTTCACATCATTCAATAGCACTACCTTTCAATATTTTAATAAACGAAGCTTTATAGTAAAGAATAAGTATATTTAATTACAGCAATCTATAAGAATGAATAAGCAATTTGATTTTCTCCCCAACAGGCCGATCGTCTTCGCCGAGTGGAAAAAAGTCGAGCGAGGGAGTGAGAAGTATGATTTCATACGTTGCTCGATTAATTAGGGGCAGGGCGATTGTAATCTTGGACGGTTACGAACTAAACAAAGTAATTTACAAATAGCAACGCCGTCTGACGTCGTTCGGGGAGCGCGACCCGGAATGCGGCTCGATAAGCGAAGTCACGATTCTTGCGACTTGCCCACTCGTCCCACAGCCCGATCGAGACACCTGGTTGAGCCCGTGCGTTGCTCCTGCCCCTACGGGTTTCCCAGCGCCGCCTGCTGTTGGCAGGCCCACCGAGGCACAAGGCGGGCCAGGGTTCAAAGAAGTTAGTATGTAGGCTTATAAACAATCCACACTCATGTAAATGTATTCATGTATTATATGGCATCGTAGAGTCGGATTAATACGACTTTTGCTACCTAGTGGTGTTCCCAGGCCTGGACTCTGAACGTCGTCATCCCCGGGAGTAAAGGAGTAATGTGACGAGCATTATGTATTCATTATCTAGTATTCTTGGCTTGAATGAGCTTTTCTTTGTCACACAGTTACAGAATATGAGTAGATTTTATTGGAAAACTACTGCTCTAATTTTGTCTCCACTTGGAATCGAATCTTGGATAAACCACGGAAAACTAGCATGTTGTCCATGAGCCACCCGAGGGGCTCACATGTGTAAATATGTTATTATGTCTCACAAACGATTATGATATATTTTAAAGACTTGTATCCTTCGGTGCTCGACTCTAGATATCGGCTCTCCGCTCACGTCTGCATTCCCAATTACCGGTGCCTCAGATTACAGTGTGAATCGCTCATGACTTATAATTTTGAAAAAAAAGTAACTTGAGAAATTGAAAGAGAGAAGGTACGATAAAGACTAGATGAATAAAATAATTGTTCAAATTATAATAAAAGTCCTGTGATTGAGTGAGCGTCTTTGGCATCTTTGAGCTCTAAGATCCTTCTTGAGATTTATGAATCCTGGGACCGATGTAGGGGACCCGATTGTTGATAAACTATGAGTGTACTTGTTTCAGATTGAATTGTGTGTAGCGTTGATTCTCTCTCCCGAGCTGTAGTTCTTACTCGAATTATAATTGCTTTCCTCTTGAACTCATATATAAATGCACGTGCGCACACCACATTATACAACGTCTATATCTGCGATCTAGTGTTAATAAATGTACTGTTATCGTGACAATATTGTTTCTCACCCTAATTTCTGTGTACTGCTTTGTAAAGAGAATGAGTTGATTCCTGATCGCCAAGAAATAACCTGCATATACCTTTACATTGCTACATCGAGTATAGTACAGACAATAGTCGTGACGATACTCAGTGTGCTAAGGGACAATGATCAAATTCTTCATATCTCATACAAATCCTAAAAAATGCTCCTCCAAATTCATTAAACGTCAGCTCTGAAAAATACTCTGATAAAGCGAGAGTATGTTGTAATGATAGTCCCTTTTCACTATCAAGGATTAGGCGTCCAGCCTGTTCCGTCGTCACCCCAGCGTTATTTTCTTGGGTGAAATCTGTGAAATCTGTCCGGCTCTTTCTAAAGATTATAAGTTTTCGTCTGACTAGCATAACGAGGGCAGTGTTAAGCACTTGAAATGATAAGACAAGTAATATGAACCTTGGACGATCGGCGATGCAGATTATATATAAACAAACTAGTATAATAAAAATGTACCTTGATGGTTTCGATTTGGAAGTATTACTGTTCGTTTTTCAGAAATATATCGTTAATTGATTAGGTACAGGGGAAAAGGGCACATGGAAAATGTATGGACATACTAGATGGAAGCAACGCTCAAATCATGAAAAATGGTGAAAGAAATAGCTACAAAATGTCTTACAGCAGTTGCAATGAATGTAAAGGGGGAAGGATATTTGTGACGAAGTATAGATGTCACAAAAATGAACACGTTTACTCTGAGATCATTGCAGCGAGTTATGAATCTATCATCACGATGCTTCTGCATCCCTCAGGCCGTGTAACCACTCAGAGATATCTTCTCTAGCTTGGTAGTTATTAACTGTTGCTTGTGAGACAAGAGGTTTTCTGACCTTTCATAAATCAAAGCTAATCATGTCAGAGGCAGGAAAGGTAGAGCTAAAGTGTTGGAGGTTGTGCCTAGCAGATAGTTGTACATAATATATTAGTTTGTTCTTGCAAACGGTAGACGTGAAAATAACATAATTTATTATTCTTCATTGGTTCTGTATTAAGCAATCGGCATTCCAACAACGTGAATGTTCGAAGGAGCGGATCTACTTTCTAATATGATGGCATAACTTCTCAGAGGGGTTTGTATGCTTGTAAAAGAAGCAAGGACGAATATTAGGGCTAAATATTATAACTGAAGGGGGTTCTTGACTTGTTCTTTGTTCAGCTTTTGAAAATTCGTATGTAAACTGCGTAATCCAACTGCATAATTTAAAAGATAAGTACTTAATTAAAAAGTAAAGACAAAGGTATCCCTGTGCAATTGCAAACAGGCCAATGTGGTGAAGGTACTGCTCCACCTATTCGTCGCTGTCGGCACAAGGAGGTTGTGTGGTGAGCACAACGTTCCGGTTGCCTTTATCCCCTGGAAAGATCCTGGAGCTAATAAGTGTTAATACTTTCATTACAGAAAACCAACCCATTCTAGAATGCTTACGTACATTTACCTTGCAAAAAATTAACAAAGAAAAAAGTGGAGCCTTTTGAGACATTTTGTAAATGTTGCAGGGAAAATAATTCACAACGCGCATATTAAACATGAATAAATTTAACTTACAAGTATTCGTGCTTTATAAATACACTATGATAATAGTCGTATGCGTAAAATGACATCAGGTTAAAATTACTTAAACTCTACTTATAAACAAAATAATTTTGAATTTCACACATCTTTAAAAATCTCTAAACGACACTTTTGCCGTTAAATGAAAATGAAATACACACCAAGAAAAATATTTTTCACATGATATACAGCCAGTTGATGTTCAATTAAATCAATACAATTTATATCTTTAACAGTATTAGTCTGTTCTCCTGTTAATATTTCACTTATACTTCATATCGCACATTTCACTCATACTTCAATTGAATATGAGTATCTATTGATCCCAGTACTTGGACTCACATATAGGAAAAAGAACCATGGGAAGGCAGAAGACAAAACGATGCAATGAGATACAGTGCATAGCAGGAACAAAATGGATTTGAGTAGCTCAATATAGGTTACGATGGAAGAGAAAAGGAGAAGAATTATAACTACAAAATCGATCATGATGACTAAGTGTTATTTCCAATGCATCTATTCTGAAAGAAGGTGTGACCTTTAAAAATACATTATTAGACTCATGTTGAAGGTTAGTAGTTTGTAGTCTGTGATCGGATAAATAAAAGTAGTTGGATTACTGCAACTGTAACAGGATGAAATATGTAAAGAACTTGTGCGAACTGTGAAAGAAATGAACTTCATGTGTATAGTGTAAATGCGTGTAAACCATATTTAAGGGTTTAATGAAATGTTAGCAACTCCTAGTTTCAAAAGTGGCTGATCTGGTGCATGCTCTACGTTGTCCCCGAATCTTCTGGAGGCCTTTGCCCGCAAGGTATTAAATGGCCTGTAATAAAAATAATAATAATAATAATAATAGTAATAATAATAATAGTAATAATAATAATAAATTTTCATATTATAACATTATTTGTTGTAATATTAACAAGGTAGATCACGCTAGCACCCTGTTGAACCTCCCCACCCAACATTAACCACCTTCATATGAGATCGACCGGATCTTGTAGATATAAGGATACGACTTTGTTATTAACCACAAGATTACAATACCTGTCAAGTGTCCAAACTAATACACCTGGAACGAAGGAACAGCATATTAAGATAACTAAGTCTCTAGTGAATGTTCTCTTTGACTTTGAGACCTATCGCTGGCGTGCAGTAAACACAGGAGTTACCATACTGCTCTCCACGGATAGCACGTCTGCACACATAAACTCCTTTTTGGATCTCGTTTTGATGTCCTATCACAAGGATAATTTACATATGGGGTGACTGTCACACGATGCTCTTACCCTTGTACGTAGTGTTTGTAATTCTTGGGAGAGTTCACAAACGGGCAACTAAGCAATTTAAATTGTTCACAATTTTATAAACATAAATTATTATTGACGAACAATGTTTTATTGAACTGTAGTTCTGGGGTATTACAGTACGTTTTTATTTTTATTTTTCATAGAAGTGATCTGTCATTATTATAATACATATTGTAAGTCGGTAAAACATAATTGCGGGACAAGCATTTTCACTAGTTACCGAAAGTTTTGTTTCTTTATTAACTGAGCCTTTTCAAGCGAATCCTTCTTGACTACCCTAGAGAATAGTTCATTCATGAGAACACTAAAACCAGGCATTCCATTATCTTTCAAATTACCAATGTTTTCCCAACCTCTTGTCAGGGACAATGACATCGGTCTCGCTTATACTCGTATTTGTGGGTTTTTTCTTGAAATTCTCTGAACAGTGAGTTCTTTGATTATTTAGTTTGCATTCAAACCTCCAGTTGTGCTTTCTCCAAGTGGCGCAGAATTGGCTTCTGTGATTCCCACAATTCAAAAATCCAAATTGATAAAATAATTTTTCCTACTCAACGCTTCAGTTATTAACTTAACTATAACTATTAACTAACGAAGTCTCTCTGAATGTTGTAATCATCTTTAGTTTACTTTCAGAATAGAAACAACATCGCATAGTATAAATCGATACGATGCCCATTCTTTTTAATATTTTGATTGTGTATATAGATTTTTGTTTGTTTTGTTGATAAATAACGTTTTGTAATCTAATCACGATTGCCCTAATCAACTATTGCTCTCAAAGTATATCCGATTTGTTTTTTTTTAACTCATTGGTGAAAGGTATTTTAAAGCTATAATTCCTTTTCAGCTAGTGGACATTCATTTGTCCTTTCATAGTCCAAAAATCACATCCGACATGAACTCGTTCTTAAATTCTCTGAATGACCAAGTGTTCGCTCTGTTCAATTAAAACGTACTGGTAGAGAGGGCTGTGACGACAGTATGCGTGGCCTGGATTCGAATAGCCGGCCTCTAATGATCTGGATTTCAAAGGGTGCGGCGAGCAAGCACGAGGCCCATAGGCGTCATTGAGACTTGCAAGATCAGATCGCGGTGACTGTCCCAAGGGCATGACTTGCCAGGGGCGCAGAGCTACACCTACTCCACTTGCGCACGCACTTTGAGAGGTATTTTGCATTGATATCTTGGTCAGCAGCCAGCTCTAGCTGGGAAACTCTTTCTAGAATAAAGGAGGTTCACTCCACGTTCTAGGTATATTAAAAACGAACGAATGTAGAATCATATGTCTAAGATTTTTTTCTGTAAATTTTAACTTCCAAAGAAAATACGATTGTCATTAAACTACTTCAAACGTACTCCAGAGATCACATCAGTACAATGTGTGAATACAAAATTATGAACATCCAATTTTCATATTTTAAAGTTGGATCATGCAAATGGCCATGTCCCCTCATTTTAGCCAAAGGATGACAGCTAGAATTCTAAATATTAGTTTTGAATGATTTTATATTTAAATGTGAATACAATTTTACATTTACCTCAAGAGAGTTTCAACCTGTTTGACATTACTCTCGATATACATTGTATCTTCTCAATTTTAATTTTACTACTGCTTTTCCTTGGTTTGTTAATTCGTGATTGTCGTTGCTTGAGCAATGCCTTGAGATTTGAGAAGATATTCAATTTATCAATAGTTCACTACAGTATTACTTTTCAATAGATGAAATAACCCCGGAACTTCATGAAAACGTGACTCTTCGGCCAAGAATCTACTGCTCTGACGAATCTAGATTATTGAGTACTTTCAAATATTGGTGATTCCTTCACTGCTCGTGGAAATTTATTGTGATGACCTTCTCCCGTCAAAACAAGTTCGTGAAGTTTTAAAGGATTTAATCGCTTCTAAAATTACGTTCCTGAAGATTCTGGCAGAGAAAAGGAATTGAACCCAATTGAAACAATACAGCATTTTCTTACAAAATCCCAAAACTTCTCTTCAAAATAATTTCTTAATCACTTGTGGTAAAGATTGTTATTAATGGATAGTTGATACTCAAAAGTGTTTAGTAACTTAATTGATTGATAAAACCTTGATCGAGTAAAAGACAATGATATAAAGAAACCATGAAGTATTAATTCAATTTATAGATTTGTTCCCTTAATAAAGGAATTAAAAGTAATGAACTCAACAACGTAAAGGAAATTAGAAATGTATTGGGTAACAAAGATAGGACGTTAGGAAATCTCTGGGGCGATGAAAAAAATATTTAAAGTATATAAATACGTCACATGACGTCCGAAGAAGTGGAAGATTTTAAACAGTTTCATTCCGTATAACTGAAAATCCGGCATCACAAACTATTTCATCTCATTGTATTTTTCTCACATATTGTCTTTAATTTCTCTTCACCTCTTACAAACAACAGGAGTTCCAAATGCTAGAGTGCGCGAAGTAAAACTTGTTTATGTCCTGGATTCATTCTTACCAATGAAAAGGAACTTGACAAATTCTGATTAGTCACTATAAGTGTGGGATATACTAAAATAGTTATTATGTAACTAGTTCAGAAAGTGCGTCTTTGGCGTACGAATGATATGTTGAAGGGCTAGGCGACGCTAAGAGCCGAATCCGGCATTTTGAAATGCGTACGCCAAATACACTTTCGTACGTGTTGCGTACGTTTTTGTACGAATTCATGAAAATGCCCAGGTAGAGCTCTTATAGATTTGCTTTAGAACCTTAACTCTTGAAATAATTCTCAATATACGAGGTACTAGCCGTGTTGAATCATGTAACTCCAATGTTTTACTATGCAGAACCCAATTGTTTTACATGTGGCCATGGTTTTGCCAAGGTTATGGTACGGTCTTAGCGGTACGCGTACGTCAAAGTCTATTTTGCCCTACGCATTCCGCGTAATTTCCATTCCCGTAACAGTGAAGTCAACAACTACTTTCCATGCAGGAGTGCTGAATAGAAACATTTACGTGATTTGCTGCTAAATGGCACGGTTTAATTCTTCAGAAAATCTTACCAAAATTGAATGCAATTTTAGATTACTGTTTTATTCTTTTAATTAGATCCGTGAATTGGTCTCTGTAAATAACGTTTTAGTATTTTCCCTTGTGTCGAAGCTAAAAATGAAGGCAAGATTTCTCAACAATTGCTGCACGAGTAATTGTTATCTTCGGAATGAAACATTTTATCGCTCGAGTTAACACAGGATAATTTATTGCCCCCCTGTCAGCACGTGCATCGCAGCACATGAAAAGGTGACCTCTTTTGGAAGGCGTGTTAAGTACAAGTTTACAAAATATCAGATTGCGATAATTTCATTACTAACACAATCATTATTGCAGTTTCTGCGAATCGGTTCGTGACCGGAATAAATAACTGACAGCTGCACGCGCGTTTGGCAATGTTTCGTCATTGGCACCCAAGGCTTCGCCGAAATATAGAGAGGGTAATGATCAGATGACGTTCAGGAGCGTGTTTGTCGCACGAGCATTTAATGGCGACTAAGTACCGCACTAACGGCTCTATGTTTCGCGGTCGTTTTGCTTTGTTTGTTTAATGGCGACCGGGTAATTATCCATTGTGATGCTAACGGTGGCGGCGGAGAATGGATGTTCTACCGTGCGGCGGTTGCTGCACCAATGCTGTGGAAAGAGAGTTGTGAGTCACGAAGGCGGGGGGCGGAAACTGACAAGAGGGAGAGGAATGCAAGAGGAAAGAACTGAATAAAGGAAGATAAACTATATCAGTCAGAGAGTAGGATAAACATTGAGTGAGAACGAGAAGAGAGGCATAAAGAATAAAGATAGACACAGAATGAGGTGGAAAATAAATGGAGAAAGAAACGGAGAGTGAAAATTAATGAACAGTGAAAAGTAATGTAGGGAGAAAGAAAAACAGGGAGATGGCAAACGTACCGCGGGTAAATGGGGAGAATGGAAAAGTGGTAGTTAGCAATAGCTAATTGGAAAGGTAATGACCATGGCCCCAGTAGAAAATCCGGTTGGGCATTGAAAACCTAACTACGCAGGAAACAGCAAAACGCCAAGATAATCTAAGCACAAGGCTGCCACTCGGAGTCTCCGGTGGTGTTCCGGGATCTCCTTTTTACTCGTTGATCACGATGTGAGCGATTACTGTAATGAGGCATGCAGACCGTCGAGCTCACGTTTTGAACAATTGAAGGCGGAATGCTCTGTGATGCTTGAGGGCTGTGTTGTTTGCCGACTACTTCTTGGGAATAGTTAGGTGATGCAAAAAGCTTCTTTCTTCGTTTTTCCCCATCGGGTATTTAGATCTGATATGGATGCAAGTTGCATTCGAGTCTAGAGGTTTTTGCAGCTGCTTTCAGTTCTACTCTGCATTATCGCGATCTTTTCTCTTGACAGACTTTTTAATATGCATTTGCCAGCTAGTATAATTTTATTTATGCCTTTTTCACAAGTTTGTGAATATTATAGGCCAGGTATTCTTTGTCTAGTGTAATGCACATGTATAGTGTCTGCCAATACGTTTCGGCTAGTTGTCGCTACATTTGTTGTCTTCTGCAGTAATATGAGTTGCCGGCGAATACACCTGATGGCCTGCAAATAACCTTACAGATACAGCGAATGATAGCGACGGTAGTTCTTTTATGAGCGACACGAGCAGAACGCACGGATTTAATTTATGATGGCCTAAGTAAATACACAGAA
The DNA here is from genome assembly GCA_017312745.1 of Gryllus bimaculatus. Taxonomy (NCBI): domain Eukaryota; kingdom Metazoa; phylum Arthropoda; class Insecta; order Orthoptera; family Gryllidae; genus Gryllus; species Gryllus bimaculatus. The sequence goes on from BOPP01000143.1 coordinate 2,534,038, forward strand.
ACTTTAATATAATTATTTGAACCTTGGTGATTACATTACACAAAAGGAAAAAGGAAGAACTACAGAAAAATGAGAACAGAAAGAACAAAATACACGTAGGTAAAATCGAAAACTCCAAAAATATTGTTCCTGGTTGTTCTGTAATGGTTCTCGAAGATTGATGAAACAGGGAGCTGAAACAATACAATCACTATTCGCTGTGAACATGTAGTTACATGTTTCTGAATATGTAATTAAAATTGTTTTATGTTTACCAAGAGATGTACATAAATGTTGGCAATAGTAGGAAATCTTTCTATTCAACTTAACTTAAAAACGTTCAAGATTACACGTATAATTATACTTTCGATTCTTATAGGGGCACGCGTGTTAAACGATTGCAGAAAATTTCAATTATATACTCGCACTAATTTTTGCCTATAAAACACTATCTTCGAATTCTCTTCTCTCCACCTTAAAAAAATCTCGCTCCCTTTGCTTCGCTTACTATAACCTCCTGGCACCAAGCAACTAACCCCACCTAGCTTCATAACTTATTGTCAATTCCTTTCAATATGTCAATTGCATTTGCACAACAGAACGTTGAACGAATGACGGCAATATAGGTGTGCTGTCTTTTAATTTTAAGATAATAAAATTTTGTTAATAAAAACAGTTAATAATAGCAAGTGATAACACATCTGGGTCACTCTACCATTCATTTAAAGATAAAGTCAATAATGTTGACTCAGTTGAAAACACAAATTTCGAACGAAGAGCTCTAGCGTTATAAGTCTGACGAAAAGTCGTTCACCATCAGTAGTAGATCAACGCTGTCGAATATATATTTTTTAAATGTATTAAAAATATTGGAGTATTTGTGTCAAAAGGTACAACTTTTATATGAATTCTCCGAATCATAAAAAAAACCCTCATTTTTCGGTTCGAATACATTTTCTGCACACTTCTAGCTACTTGTAGTTTTCTAGATACAGTTTGGGACAAGTCTTTTACGCTAAAAAATTGTGAAGCACGTCTTCATTCTGAGCTCATGGACACATGTGCTTTCTCTGGTCATATGCTTTCTTTGCAAGATCGATACAGTAACACGTACGAAATTTCTTCTATATAATTTACATAAAACCATTACTTGTATCTTGTTATCTCTGTGATAGATCTCTCATAATATCCACATCACGATTTCGTATTGTTTGGGGGTCTCGTGTTAAAACAAGTGTATGCAAATAAAGACATTTATAACGTTTAGCTACCGCTCTAATCCCTTATAAAGCGGAAGACGTGGGGTGCAATAGCCGGAGAGAATTGGAAAGATCGGAACGTTGCTCTGCGCAGCTCTGACCACAGCAATGCGGGGCGCTGACTGCGAACACCAGCCAAACAAGTGCGCAACTTATACGCTTGCCGAGCAGCGCTGCACCCACAGCCGCCGGGGAAACGGCCGCCTGGAAACCATAGCCGCTGTGGTTGGGGAAGAACGTGGTCATATGTGTAACCTAGTCGTATCTTGCGCTTGTCCGCTGCCCGGTGCCTGGGGTACTTCGTACAGTTTACTCCATTTTACGCAGCAGAAGTGCAAGGAAATCAACAACGTGCAATGTGAGATGGGCACGAATGCATTCAAAACAATTTAAAATATTTACAGCACAATCAAAGATTTTACACTAATACACATTCACTTATATGATTAGAAATAAATTGAAAATGAGAAATGGAAAATTAACGAAACTTGTTATTATAATAATAATAACAATAATAAAATAATAATAATAATAATTATTATTATTATTTATATTTATTGTATCGTCAAATTAACTGATTGAAAAAAATCAAATTTATGAGCTATATCAAAACACTATGTCTTGTATATTAATAGAGTGGAATTCAAACAAGCTGGACCCGTGCGAATATTTCATACTTTGTAAATAATTTGTTTAAAAGTGATAATACCTTCGTAATAAATCTCAACTTCGGCTTGAATCTGAACTGTACATTTAAGCACTGTAGTCTCGTCTTCACGAGCGTTTAAACGCGTCAATTTAATTTTACGTAAATTTGTACTTTCTGCTCGTTTCTAAACACCCTGCTACGGGGTTATAAGAAGAGCTAAAACGTTTCTTAATTCTTCGCCCCACCGTACTCTCTCATGTTCACTTAATGTTGCCTCCATGAACTTCCTGTATGTACGTCCTTACGTTTCGCGAATAATTCCATACCTTCCCTCAAATATTCATCACATATTCCCCTACAATTATGTTCCCAACTTACATGTTTCCCCAAATGCTCTCCGATATTCTCCTCAACACGCTCTCCCAGATGTTCCCAAGTGTTTTCCCAAATGTTACCTCAAATGTCCCCCCAAATGTTCACCGTAAGCCCTTTCACTTATTGATCTGTAAAGTAAACTGAAATTTCAAAATAAATAAAAAATAAGTATGTAATAAAAATAAATAAATAATAATAATAATAATAATAAATAAAAAATAAATAATAAAAAACAAAAAAAAATAAAATGAAAAAAAAATAAAAAAATTCTTTCTTTACGAAATAATTTTATCACCTTTATCTCATCTTGCGGGATGCCCGCGAGCCGTGTAATCCCAATACTCCATAATGTATGAATTTCTGTATTTCGTCTTAAATTTCCTTTATGCTCCCTTCGGGAGTTATTATCTATCTAGCAGAAATACATTTAAGATGTTTTGTTTCCCTTTTTTTATAAAAGTGAATAATCCGTCACTTCCTTTTGGCATATTATACAGAATACCTCGGAATAAATGTTACGAACGTCTAAGGTGTATAGAGGTATTTAAAATGAAAACTTGTAATGAACATGTAATGTGAAATTTCATGCAAAGGATTTATACGCATTTTTACAGGTGGCAGTTGACCCTGATTTTTATGCAAATCGGTATGCACAGATGCTCGGCATGTCAGGTTATGACGCAATCAAGATTTCATGTATATGGGTTATTTTGAATGATATTTACATTTGATGTGAGAAATATGAAATTTAAGGGATTGATTCAGCAAGTAAACTTTAATAATCTGAAAAATTCGATCTAACATTTACGTATACACGGTACTTCCTTCCTATTTTAATGTGATAATGTGAACTTACAATAAATTTCAAGAAAATTTATCTTTCGAATTATGTCCATATTTCATTACGTACGTAAAGCGAATTTACTTTTATTCTTCCTCAGGCAAATATTTTTCCCATTTCTTCATTCAAAATGTGTATGTTGACTGTGTATGTACAATACAATTTGTGACTGAATGAAAGCACCAAAGGATAGTTCCTTTTCAAAATTCTGTTGAAAAATTGCTTTCGGTTTCACAAATATCGCTGTGAAATTATTGCAGAGAACCGGGGAATTATTGTAGTAATTTCACGCAACATTCTACACCTGTCCGTGGCCCAATTTGCCCAGATCGTTGTAGTGGGGGTATGGAGCTTGTTGACCTGTTAGGGGATTGAAGTTATGACATTCTTTGCAGCACTTAAAACTGTGAACAGTTGGCACAAACTCCCCACAAGCGGGTGTGCAAATTGCTATTAATTGCTGAATTCCCTAACTATAAACTGGTATTCAAAATCTGGCTACGCAAATTATTTGTAGTCAATTTGCATATAAATGAGATTGTGCATTCGGTATTTTGATGAACGCAAGTTCGTTTTTGTGGTGGTGAATATGGAACGTTTGCAGTATTTTATGATTATGTTTCATGACGACAGAAAAACGAAATTGTGCGAGGATAACTAGTGAACGGATGTTAATAGCTTTGAATTTTTCAGAACTGAGAATGATAGTGAAGGAGTCATATTAATGCATATACGATAGTGACCGTCTGCAGTTACACTATAATTATTGTTAAAAGTGTTTTTTTACGCAATATTCTTATTCGTTTCAAAAGGTGCGACAAGTTGTCATCTTAAAGTCAATTGTTTAAAAACTGTGTTAGGAAATTATGATGTACTACCACTTCTACTTTATTTCAAACGACCACGTTGGAAATGTCAGTCAATAAGTAACAAATATCTATCAATATAGAACGGATATTACTTACATCTAAACAATCTTTACTTTATTTTCTTTACAATTTTAGCGGTGCGACACATAACCGTAAAACTGTTCACCTCGTTAAAATGCTTAGTATTCGTCACAAAAAAAAAAAAAAAAAAAAAAAAAAAAAAAAAAAAAAAAAAAAAAAAAAAAAAAAACCAACACAGTTATCCTGACTCAATTTTGTTTCGATCACATCACAAAAGTGATCCATTAACTGATCCTTAATGCATATTCACTCCCACAAAAAAGTAGACCGAATTCCGCCTGATGGACTGGCAGTGGCACGGTAGCAGTGGCCTTGCGTTCCCCGGTGTCCACTCGCGAGCCCAGCCCAGCCCGGTTCGGAGGGAGGCCCATTGTGAATGTTCCGCATTGCGGGCGCCTCGCCGCTCCGGGCCCAGGGCCGGCGCCCAGCGGTATGGCACACAGCGATCAGCCGCTGGCGGAAGCACCCTCCAGAGGGGAGTAAGCTGGCAGGGGAAAGGTCGCAAGTTCAAGCACGACTCGAAAGCAAGCAGTCAGCATCCGTCATGACAAATACTTCCTTGTTTGTGTTAATGTGAGCACGGCGAAAATATCTTCTGTTTAATCAAAAGATTTTTTTGTAGGGTTTTTTATCCAGCCAAGAGCCGGTTACCCTTCACGTTCCGATGGGACGCATATTCGAGCATACGCTATACAGCAACACAGTTGCGGGCTCCTCTCATCTTGAGTCAGCAGAATGCGAGGACCTCTGCGACATTATGAGGGACAAGGGACCACGCGGGACTCGAACCCGCGAACCTTCGGACTGAAGCGCTGAGTCGTTACACGCTATCAGCCATGCAGATCGGCTGGTCTAATGATGATTTTATAAAAATATATCCAACAAGTTGATTGAGTCATAGCCTTGAGAAATGTCCGAGAAGGGCACGCTAAATATGAATAATGTATGTATATTAATTGTTCTCTTGTTTGGTACATAAATGTATTTTATGTGTATTGCTCTGTGTCCACATTAATATACACATGGGGGTACTATATTAGGCATTCGACCGTAAATACATTGGTCTAAGAGAGAAACAACAGATGCTTTTGCTGGAGGGTTATGGCAGTCAACACAAAATCCGCCAGAAAATTTTTCGCTTGTCTGGACGTCCTAAACGTAAAGCGCTCGGGCGAAAAACAAACAAACAAAAAACGATCACCTCACGCTCGGCACTTGCATGGCGTAAGCAATATATCTTACACCATGACACTTATGACTCCGACAGTTGAGTCACGTTTTTAAGAGTAAACAACAAAATTATAATTATACAGAAATATGAATATTGAAACGAATCCATTAGATGACGCGAAGTTGAAACGTGTAAACAAGGGATTCAAATTATGGGAATGAAAAATCCAGTTTACCTTACGCTGAATGAAATAGCGAGAATATTTGAATTGTAGGTGCAAATTTAGCCACTAAAAGAACCTTAAGTGCAGGTGATAAATCTTATTTTATACAACAATGCCATTATTCATTCGAAAATAATTGCGACCTTCTGATCCATACCAAAGAAACTTGTGTGACATTTATTAATTATTTATGTTTCCACAGATGTTCAGTTCGTTGAAATGTAAAGTAGCTATACTATTAAATATATTAACGCAAATAAATAATACATCAGATACGAATCTAAGTCGTTAGGACCGTTGTTCTGTCCTTTGAATCTCCCC
>BOPP01000143.1:2548307-2569335 GCA_017312745.1 Gryllus bimaculatus
CCGCGGCCGCTCACTGCCCGCGCCGCGGCCCCGCCCGCAGGTTCGCGGGTCGCGGCGCGGCCATGGCCGGGCGAGTCGCGCCGCCCAAAGACAGGCGGAGCATTTCAAGGAGGCGTGCCTGGCGCGTTGGTCACAAGACTAATGTCAACAGGAGTGGGCTGGTCAGGGCAACCGGATGTTCGCGCGCTCCGAAGCTGGAAGTACAGGCGCAGTCCAGAATACAGTAGCGCTGAAGTTTTCTGTATTGTTATCCGGGTGTAGAAAAAATGGACTATTCAGTTTTGCTACGCGATTGAAATTCAAGAACAGCAGGGACACAATTAGAATTTTGTTGGGGGGGTTAGTCTGGCCGACTTTGTTTACAAAGAAGTTTTCATTTATGTTGAATTTAAAATGTATTTTATTGCAGATTTGCAGTTATTTTAAACATTTATTCAATTGAAATATTTTGTTGGTACTGAAAATTACGCAAAACTATATTAGTGATTGTGTCAATGGCTTCTGGAAAAACTGAAGCTCCTTGAATGCACAGCCCGCAAGCTGCGTACTTTGAACAACTATCATATGTGACAGACACAGATTTGATAAAGGACCAAAGAGATATCATCCACGAAAGTTTTGAAGTTATTTAATATTTTTAATTAATTATCCACGCATATTTCTGGAATTTTATCACCTCTTCAGTGGCACTGCTGAGGACATTTTCGAAAAAACAAAGGTAATTATCATTTGTAATGAAATTTCATTTGTAATCACCAAGTTAATAATTAAGAAAATAAATATATTTAAGGTTTCTTACACACATACACATTGCAAAAAATATGCTGTATTCCCCCGTGAATACGGGGTAATTTTCCCGAAACATAACTAGATAATTAATTAAAATATTTAATAACTTCAAAATTTTTTCGTTAATATCTCTTTAGACCTTGTCATTGTGGAGTACAACATCTCAACTATCCCCACTGAATATACAGATTTCTTAAGAAGTTTAATCTCGTTGCCCGGGATTCTACCGGTCATGTTTCTCCGAGAAACGCTGTAATTTTTAATCATTAATAAATTCCCTTCAAACAATAATATCCTTACACCACGTTTTTAATATCTCGTAATCACAGTTATATTTAGTTACCTCTTAGTTACGTATAAGATATTCCTTTGAGCTGCAAGAGGATTCATCAAATCGTTTTCCGTCATTATAAATACGGCGGTTCCTGTAATGAATCTTCGAGCCACCAGGCGACCAACTTGATTAGATGGGCAAAGACCAGCTCCAAAAGTGAAGTAGAAGATCCCCAAAATCTGAAGATCTGTAGCGCTTTCTACGCCAAATTGAAACGCGTAATATGAACACACTGCAGGGTGCCTACGCTTCCTGCTTGCTGTAGGTCGTCGTCCAGATTAGTAAATAGAAGCCGGGGCGGTCTGGCGGCGCGGCGCCAACGAAGGACCGGTTCCGCAGCAAACCGCAGGCGACGTCCACAGGTCCACTGCACTCCCTCTTAACCGGTCTTCGCTTTAACCGGCCGCCACGCGTTGGAGGCGATGATGACACACGCACCTGCCGTTACGTGTCTCGGCCGCAAAGAAACGAAAAGTACGTTTACTTTTAAAGCTTATTACGGGCTTAGGGGGCTCTGTGCGTCAATGGATTCATTACATTCATCGATTCACACTCTACGTATGCGTCATTGCAGTTCTTCTGACTGGAAGGTTCTAAAGTTAGTCCCTACGATAGCACGATTTTCGACAGATGGACACTAGTTAAATAGCTAGGTCGAGTTCATCCGCTGCCTGTAGGAGAATCCTAGTGGACGACTGCTCTGATCGGTAGTTTTCCTTGGTTTCTTCGATTAACACGAGCCGGACCCAGGAGCAGTGCCCTAACAAACGGGCCAAGGACCGGGCGCGATCTTTCCTTTCTCTTCTTTCTCTTATCCTACCCAGGCATTTGCCTGTGTTAAATGGCGAAACTACGGAAATATACCGATCAGAGCAGTCGGCCGCTAGAATTCTCCTACAGACAGCGACTGAATTCGACCTGAATAATGTCTTGACGCCCTGACGCCTAAATCCTGCCACTGTTCGAACCGATTCGAACCCTAGGACTTCCCGGTCAGAGGCACTGCAGTGAAACCAGTCGATTCCCCGAGCCACCTTTTGTCGGTTATTCATTCCGGGTATCCACAAGGGTAGAGTGCGTCACTGGTAAAGCTGCTGCTACTGTGTGACTAGGAAACCACTGACGGCGCCATCCGAAGTGTCAAGCCAAAACATTATGGTATTACGTATAGAGAAAAATTCACATTTTGTTGCGGGTCCTTGCACTGTACTGAACGGTATTGTATAGAATGGGATGTTCAATAATAATGGCGCAATAAGGATTGATGCATGCAGCTTACGGTCTTCAGTCCACTGTCATTTAGCTCACGTTAACCCGCTTTTTGCTTGCTGCACTTTCTCTTTACCTCATCTCGAATTTCACTCATTTGCCTCTAGTGTCATTGAGGCACCTTTCAACAGAACTTTTACAATATTGGAGGTATAGTGCGCTTATTTTGCAAATGATATAAGCATCAGTAGCATCTTGCTGTTCAGATAGTCGCTCGCGACCTGATTCCAGTTGTCTATCCTTTATCCCTCCTTTTCATCATTGTCAACTACATCCCATGTGTTTTTCTCCATTTTCCCATTCCATTTTGAGACAGTTTCCGTCTGTCTGCCCGTCCGCCGGCACACCTGGCCGTTCGTCTGGTGTCTGTGAACACTTCTTGCATCTAAACCAAGCGTAGGATTTTTTCCAAATTAAAGAAACCCCTGTCCGTCTGACTCTAGTCGAATATTTGAGATTTTGAAAAAAATCTTTAAAAATTGGGGGTTCGTTAAGTGAAACCCCCAGACATTTTAAAAATTTTCTCAAAAACGGTTCCAATTTTTTTTTAAATTTCATGTAAGAATAGTGAAATATACATTTATAAAGGTGGCTTAGGTCCAATTTTCCCAGTTATCTCTGAATTTTCAAAAATTTCCAATGTTTAAATCTATTTAGGGTCTTCTTACAACTACAAAATTAAGAGATTTTTCCTTCAAGTGAAATTTGTTGCCCATAGTGAGTTCTTTCATTTAGATCATATACATTTTTTTGAAATATTTAGTAGTTATCGCACAACATTGCGTGCAATATGTGGAATTTAAAAAAAATTACAAAAACAAGATTTTATCAAAAACAGCTTCAAACTTTTTCTTTAACCTTTTATCAGGGATAGTGCTAAATGTACTCTATAAGTTTACATAATCACCATATTGCTATATTCTTCTGTTTTTCAAAACTTACAAAAAAGTAATTTTTTTGACTTGCTTTTCATGTCGTTAATATTTATATTAGCGGCCAATTGCCCACATAATTGTATTTATTAATACATGTGCTTTACATAATGTCATAAAGTTTCTTGAACACTCTGTTTTCTGTGAAACCTCGCTGTAAACTCCGCATTTTCTGAAACGCACTAACGCCATTTTCTCAAAAACGGCTCCAAATGTTTTCTTCAAATATTTCGAACAGAGAGGTAATTGCACTTTTTAATGTGAAGTAAAGTTAATTTCGGTGTATTATTTTGAATTTTCAAAAATTACACAAGTGTAAAGTTTTTCAAAGATCTCTCACGTTTCCAGCAATTTTAAAACACTATTGTATTTGTGAGTAAAAGTACTTAAAATTACTTTAAATTAAGTTTTTCGGAAACTCAAAAATTTTCTGTGAAAAAGAGCTGCATATTCCGAATTTACAGTAGCGCTTAAACGTCAGTTTTCTAAAAACGGCTCCAAATTTTTCAAAGAAAATTGCCGATTAAGACGAGTTTTTACTGTTTTTAATAATCTTAAAATAATATTTCCGCTCTACAATTAGGAAGCCGAAAAATTAAGAAAATGAAAAAAATAAAAATGTACTTCGAGCGGCAATGGATGGTAGCAGGCAAGAATATGTTGCAAGGTCTAATATCTAATCGAGACCAAAGGAAAATGAAAACTAGTACGGGAAAGTCTGTGTCATTCTGTTGCCCCACTAATTTGTTTTTTTACGAATTCTTTTACCGTCAATTGTCTCAATACATAACTAAAACAAAAACTTAAGTACCCACTGAAAATCAAAATAAATGGTTTTAAGATATCTTAAAATATTATCCATGAACACTCTGAAACACAATGAATTTTACCATGAGGCGCCAGGACTGATCTCATGGTCTTTGGCATGCTGTCGAGCTCCTGATTACACAATATTAGTGTCAGCTTTTGCTGTGACGCTTTTGAATCTGAAAGGTCATCATGTCACCACTTGCTAAAGCTACGTGAGTAACCTCACCTTTTTGGATCCCGACGCCTTCGCAGATTCGAACGTATGATCCTCATATACTAGTTTCCTAATACACTACTGACGTCAGTCTTAATGTTCCTTTGTCGTTGAATGCTTCCAGCAGCTCTTATACATAGACCGCCTCCAAATTCAAATGTTAACATTTTAACGTTACGTATGTGAATATCACGTCCGTCAATTTGATCTTCATTTGACTCGCTTGCAGATTCTGTAACATGTAACTCATTACCGTCGCGCAGATGCCCGGGATAAATTTCTTCTCTGATCTCCATACTCTCGCCCTGCACACTTTTTAATTTCTTGCACAAGATCTCGCTCTTTTGTGAAATGGTAACATGAGGAAGATGAAGCAATGCATGTAAAGGAAACTAATGCATTGAAGTTCTTTATCACTCACTTTACTAGTAAATTAACTGAATGTGGCGACGCTTTAAACTGTTTTAGACATGTTTTTTGTGTTTAAAATTTCTACTTTGCAAGTTCTAAATAAAAATAAACTTTTAACCCTTGACCGGTTATTTCATCCTCGATCGTAGTACGTGAAAATAATATCTTAAGAAATGCATTACATAATAGAAAATTCAAAAACTGTAACCGTAGCTCTTCTTGTCGAATGTTCTTTCGGATTGCGGCTTCTGTCTACACCAGAATGCGGTGCTGGAGAACCTAATCCCTACGTTCCTAGAAGAGTTGTTCCGAAGAGACACTATCTTTCAGTGTATAAACGAGCAGCTTATTAAAGAAATGACACCCGCGTTCCGAGACACGCCCACCCCGGCCCTCGGGAAGGCCCCGCCTCTGGTGGCCTTCTGTCTGCCGCACAAGGACCGACCCCGCCCCCTCGCTGGCCTCCCGACATGTGGGTTCCAGTGGGTACATTGGCACGACGTTACAATATTGAATATTGCTATTTGATTGTGGAAATTGTGTTAAGGCACTAGTTGTCACAATGAAAGGTATCGTTGTAAACATAAATTTATTAAAAGACGACTTTCGATCGGCAAGTCCGAAGACACTACGCGTGTCCTTTAAGAGACATGCTTTATTGTCGAGTTGTTTTCTATACCATAATCAAAATTAACACTTTTTTGGACGTTCTACTATATATCTGGAGGGGAGGATTCTTCGTAGCACGGGTTAACAGATAACATACTCTGTAAGTATGGTTCTAGAATGACACTTATGAAAATAATAATGTAAAAACTGCAATCTTATTTAGAAGATGACAATCTTTTTAAGAAAAATTAAATCTTTTGGGTCCTTCTATTAATGTTTTGTGGTCGGAACTTATGAATTCTCCATATATTCTGAATTTACAGTATAACTTCCAAAAGTGTTAGAAAAATAAAAAAAAACTCTTGAAAATACATATCTTAATTTAAAATTTGATTTTCAATTATATATAGAGTACCAATTTATGTAGAGAGCCATGCAAAAAGAAAACGTGGAAATCCTGAGGGAAACATGTTAGTGGTGCGTGTGGAAATAATTAGGAGAACATCATAGAGAACATGGGGAAAATCAAAGGATACAGGTGGTGCCCATGTTTTGATTCTTAATCCATGTTGTAAACATTTACACCTTTCTGAATATATTTCTTTTTCGGAGATTTAGGTTTCTAATGTACGGAGAATACGTAGCATGCGTGCTCAGAAACGATATCTGTAAAATTAAATTGACTATTTGATTTTCTTTGAAATTTTATCTCGACGCTAAGTAATATTGCAATGTTTACCTTCGCACAGTGCTGGGCCTCCAATGCTGAAAGGCAATGCTCAGGAACTGGGGTTGGGCGTTGATGAGTTTGATAAACAAATACGATTCGTATTTTCTCTTTTAAAATAATGATTTATAAAGATCATAATATTCGCAAGGGTCTAACCAGTTTATTAATAAAGAGGAGTGTGAACTGTGAGTATAAAGCACAGAGGTGATCGGGCGGGCTCCGTGGCCCTGTTGTTAGAATATTGCTCCTGCATTCGCCTGGAATTGATTGGGGCAACCATGGGAAATCAACATTTGTGTCGCTAGAGAGCAATTGGTCGCTAGACTTCTATACTAGACAGATAGTGAATTCGACCTAGCTATGTAACTAGAGTCGAAAATCCTGCCACCGTCGGTCCACCGTCTATAACCAGGACGTTCTGGTCAGAGGCACTGCAGTGATACCTGATCTACAGACTGTCTGAGAAATGCCGCAATATCACCTATGTTTCACCAACATGCGTTCGCATTGAAAGATATGAAAACCTGAAGAGAAGAGAGCGAAACGTAGGCGACAGTGGATCAAAACGCCGCGATTTCCAAGTACAAGTATTTTTGATTTTTCACAAAAACTCAAACACTCAATGGGTAATACCCACGAAAAATAAAATGCCCAAAGCAATATAATGACCCAACGATTAACGGGGCAGGTGGCTCAGGGCATCATCTAATATCACTGCAATTCCGCTGACCGGGAAGTTCTAGATTCGAGTCCCGGCAGTGGCAGGATTTTCGACACCAGCTAGATAGCGAGGTCGAATTCAGTCGCTGTCTGGAGAAAAACTCTAGTGGCCAGCTGCTCTGATCGGAAGTTTTCCTATTTTTCCGATAAATACGAGGCGAATGCGGGAGCAATGTTCTAACAAACGAGCCATAAACTGCGCACATTCCTTCCCCTCCCTTGTTCTATCCTCACTCCCTGCTCACACACACACACACACGTACTCTTACATGCACTACACAAACACACATGCCGGGAGACTGGTCGGGAGCTTCCCGGTTGGAGTGGTGCCTCGCTGGTGGGAGATACCTGGTTGAGGAAAACCCCGCTAGCCGACGGTAGGTCGGCGCCGGATCTCGCTATCCAGCAAGGCAAGATCACCACCACTTCCCGAGGGAAGAAACACGTGCACTACTCTTACGGGGCCAAAGACTTTACAAGTCGATGCTCCCGGAATCACTAATTAATAAATCAATTCGACGAAAAATGCCTGTGCCATGAATAATCCCGAATAAATAAGAGTCGTATGGATAGCACGCACTGTACTTAATAACCGGGCGGAGTGTTCTGATCTCCATTGCCCCTTCCCTGTGCGGGCCCATGTGCGCCCCGCCCTCAGTGACAGCAGCCTCCGGCGATTGCGTCTGGTGACACGCGTCGCCCTGGCACCTGCGCCGGCGCTCTCGCAACGCGGCCGGCCAGTTGGGGCGTGCCACCGGAAGCACCCCGCGCCAGTTCTGCCAGCCACATCCTGCCCGAATCACTATCGCTGCCCAGCAGCCGCTCACTTCACCATCTGCGCCCATTGGCGCCGCCCCATTAAGCCCTCGCCCTCCGACGCAATTCGTCTTGCGGCGCATCGCTCTGGATCGTCGAGTGTCAAATTGCCCTTGGAACGATCGCCATGCCGCTACACTTGGGGAAGGTGGCGACAAAAACTTGAAATTGGCGGCGTAATGACAGGGGAAAGGAATTCATTTAACGAGTGCAGCGGTCGGCGTGCGTCGAATTACCGCAATCAAGAGTTAATTAAACCGGTTTACCCGAACGTGGCTGCACTGCGCTGGGCTCGCGAGCGCGTTGGATGTGACTTGTTATATTCGTAGCGATCGTCCAGTCACGCGGTGCCGCTGGCGATGCCGTCGGCCTCAACGCCGGTGATAGTGATTCCGTACTCGCTGCGAAACAACTGATTAGAGACAACAGCGACACAATGGATTTGAGACAATAAAAGAGAGAATGGATTTGTGTAACTAAAACAGATTACTTTCTGCTGCCAGCATGGCTTTGAATGAAGAGGCGAATGGTGTGGCAAATGAAGTGATCTAGCCAATTACATCAAACGTATTCAATGGCACAATGAGGACGAGTCGCAGTGAAGGTTGGTCGATATGAATTCTTAAAGGCTTCTGCGAAGGCCCCCAAGAAATCTGGGCTGTTTGAGAGGCACGATTTATTAACTCCGGCTAAAACTCAATATAAACAGTCAATCAAGAGACAATGATTCATCTTTTAGAAACCGCATTTTTGTATCATTGTATTTTCCTCTAATTTAGGTAACGCTGTGCCCCGATAATATCAGTTATACGCACAATGCGCACAGTTTTTGTATCAAAAGTGTTAAGGGCAGGAGATGGATTGCGTAAGCAACGGGTAGACTTCGGTGTTCCTTTTCCACGATTAGAATATTTCTTTTACCCTAAGCATCGCAGAAATTACTGTGCATATAATTGCAAAAACAGACATGACTTTTTTAATACAAAACACCTTTTGAATCGTCAATTATAATTAAAAGGTATCCTGTAGATATCAATAATTTTACCGGTTGTCAGTCGGTACAATGACAGTTACCTTATCGACTACTATTTATTTGGAATTATTCATTGGTTATTCGTATTTTATTGCGTTGAATATTTCTATAATTCGCGGAAATTATTCGTCGTGTGAGTGAGTTGTTTGTGAACAAACAAAAATGCTTGGGCCTGGGAGACTATGTACTGACCCAGTATTGCCTACGTTTCAATCACTTCTCTTCAGGCCGTAATAACTTTCAATGCAGACTCAGGGTGGCATATTAAACCACTGGTGATTTGCGACGTTTTTGGAATATCCTAATCTTCTATTTCAGTATAGTAACTTCTGACGTTTAATCCGATGGATTAGCTGGGACGCGGTTATCCAATCGGGAGCTTTAATTTAATTGTAACAAAACTCGCGATTGGATAACCGCGATCTAGCTGATCGATCTGAGCGACTCTCGCCCAATCCCGAGGAACCGTGGAGTTCTGCGAATTATCGCTTTCTTTGACGTGTCACTTATTACCGACACTTTGCGAGTAAGGTGAGCACCGACAGTTTGGCGCTCTGCAAAGACCAAACAACTCATTCCCACTACTCGCTATTTTCGAAACAGTAAGGGACAGAACACTGCAAAACGCTGAAGTTGAGAAGGAAACTATTGAGATTGAAGAGATCTGGTTAATGTGTCATTTCGCACTACCCGCGAGGTATACGATAGTACAAAAATCGAGAGTGAAATATAGGTCATTGAAATTTTCGTAGAATAATGAAAATGTGTGCACCAGAGTTCATTCATTCTATGTTAGCCGTTTTTCTTAGTGACATATCTTAAGGTCTTAATCTAAGAACGCTAAAAAATCTTGAAGCGCTGTTTTATATTTTTGTTTTCATTAAACTTATTCGTTGAGAATTGTGTATATCTTTTCGAAGTATAATTCGGTTTCTTCTTTCGGTTCTTTCTAAATGCAATGGTGTGAAAGTTACTTAACAGATATAAGCAACTTACTTCATGCTCAATATCCATAAATAAATACAAGTAATAAAGTAATATAATAAAGAAAGAAAAGAAAAAAACCAATAAATGAAGTAATAGAATTATATTCAAAATGCAGAATTATTAAAGGACTTCTTTAAATCTCACTATTATATTTAAGAAGTTACAAATACTATTTAATGAAAGTAAGCGATATTTTTCATTGTTTCTGCCTCTACGGAAGAAGAAACTTGGACTGCTTACGAAGTAACGATACTCTAGTTCAGACGTTTCCAACAGGTATCAGGTAACCCTTGGGGATTGATGCAATTTTAAGGGTTGATGGGGGGGGGGAGTCATTACCTGAATGTACCGTACTTGAATATCAAGTTTCCATTATTTACAAAGAAAAATGAGGGAATTAATGAATAATGTTTTCTGTCATAATGCTACAAAACTCTAATCATAAATTACAAATACGCTCCTTTTCTGTTTTATTAATCATCCGTCATTAGGATGTGTAGAAAACTCAATAAATTATAGCTAGGTATTCACAATGTTGTTCCGCCGTGCTAGAACATTTTCTCTGCTCACAGCAGAAATGTTATGTTCGGTTCGAAAAAAGGTCAATATTTTGTAACCATCTCACAATAATGAAGCGTATTCAATTATTGGAAATCAGTATTTTATGAATATATTGGTATACCGGAATTGACATTTTTAAGTCATTTATTTGCAACTGTTTGTGGTATGATTATGTATGCTTATATTACTCAGAAAAACGTAAGTGAGATCGACGAAACAAACAATTCTTTTAAAAGAGGTGGATTCAAAGGGGAAAAAAACGTTTGGAAACCCTGTTCTAAGTTGTAAAAATAAAACTCACATTCCTAGAAACAAGAAAATTAATACCAGGAGAAATACGATTCCTAGAACAACCTTGAAAGACCATTTATTAGAATTCGAGCGAGTCATAAAACACAAAGCAAAGAAGCGAGATTCCGTTCCCCGGGGCGCGGAGTTTTTTCACTCCCAGCGCTCCCCCAGGCCGTGGGCGCGAGGTCGGTGAAGGGCCGGGAGAAGCTATGACTCCGCTTTGCCCGCTCCGCGCGGCGTGTCTGCGGACCTGTCGCTGCTCATTGGGCAAGGCGCTGGCGGCGAATCGCTTCGGCGCAGATCCGTCAATCAGCCGCCGAGGGCCGCCGCTCCCGCCGCGCCCGGCGCCTTGCGCTAATATTCAATCGCTTTTACTTGGCCTGAATCGCGTGCCAGGCCCGGGGCGGGGCGCTACCGTGCGACCTCTGCTTTGACGATTTCCGCCTCGCGCTGCGCGTGGCGTATTGAGGAAACATAAAGGTGAAATGCGTCGATTGCACTCGAGATTGCTAATCTTGATCAGTGAGTTGTGATTGGGTTCGACCTTCCAGATTAGGGAGCTCGTGGGTGTTGCCAGGACTACAGTGTGTATGGGTGTTGTCAGGTATGACTGGTTCACTCTATGTTGTTTTGTTGATTATTGATTATTTTGAAATGTTGTTTTAATCTGCGTAAATTGATCTACAGAAGTGTTTGCCAATGAAATTCTTGACTCAGACCTGATTTAATTATCGTAATTGTTGACATCGAAATTTTGTAAAAGAAGTGGAGAATGCGTCCCTGAATCATAATTATGTTCGCAACGTTAGCTCCCGAATTTTTCTTGTTGAAACAATATTGTTAACTATATTGTTGGAGTTACAAGTCTCATATTTTCCAAATAATTCAATGTACTAAATGATTATGATGAGCAAAATGTGCAAAAATGTATGAAATAATTTATGATCTTTCGATGTATAGTTTTTAAGGATAATTGCATTTAGCAACATGGTATTAATCAGAAACTGGAGAAAGACAAGACTTCAGTTGTGCTGAATTATTACCTGTCCACAATGCAGGCGCGTCTGATAATACTACAATATGAAATCTGAACACTACAGATCACTTTATTTACATTGATGTAAATATTCGTTTAAAAGGGCCCTTTGCGTTATTGCTCTAAATGCAAATAAATGACTCTGAGTATGCTTATATTTAATTATACAGTGACCCCCAAATGATACAGCTTGGGAAGGATATATTTTCAGTTGTTCATTGTATCACTAACCCTAAGCTAAACAGACATCACAAACGTTTTTTTAAAACTATATTCAAAATACTTCAGTCGTTAGCCATTCATTCTGTTTCAATTACTTACAATTTGAATATTTGCAATGTGGTCATACTTTCGTACTATAAATTTACTTAACCCGACCTTGTTTTATAATTTTCGAATTTCAATTTGCTCTTGATAATTTTATAACGAAATAAGGAAGCGAAATTCTCGGGTGGTAAAACATTTGGGTTAATTAATCCGCATATCGCCTAATAACATGTTGCCTCATCGAACTCATGAAATATGTATATATGCTTGCGGTATCGAGATAGTATTGGGAAAGATTCAAAACATATCTTTACATGAAATCACAGGCACAGCCAATACGTTCGTAGAAAAACACCAAGAAAAATACTGAGTCTTAAAATTATACGGTTGTCTACTCGTGAATACATTCTCTCGAAGAGAAAGTATATATAAAATATATTTACCGTAATTTTAATTCTAGAAAGACAAAATTTACATTTTCTTTGACTGTAAAAACACACACTATTCCTTTTTTAATTTAAACAGTATTTTTGCAATAATTACAAATACGGGGATTATGATATTGTAATGTATTTCATGTACTTATGATTTAAGCTTTATTATTTTTAAGCATTATGTCAATAACAATCTATACCTATTGAACGTATAACTGTTATATCCTTTATTAGTTTAGAAGAATTGAAACTCGATTACCAAGCTTACTCTAATGCATAATCATTAAGTAAAACGATCACCTATAACAGAATCCTCCACCCAGTCCATTGCACGTGGAGCGAGTGATACGCAAGAGATTTGGCGTATGATGGATAGGTCTCGGCTGTGCTTGAGAGCAATTTGCTTTGTGGACGGGCTGCTTGATCCGCGATGTCGGCGTTTGATGAAGACGCGGGGGTCGAGCTGGGCCCCAAGATTGATGGTGGAGCGGCACTTGCGCCTCGCAGGTCGCATCTGATCCCGCACGCCACTCCCAAATCAGGGCCTCCGCCTCCTAATTGGAAGGGCCTCGGGGTTCGCGGGGTATAGTACTCGGCCAAATGGTTTCTTACCTTGGGGCGACCTCTGCGTCATCCCTTGTAATTGAATCCGGGGAGTGGAAAAAATGTAATTGTGGTAAAAGCGTCCGAATGATGGACCATTGGAGAGGTGTCTCAGGATATCAACTGATGTCACTGCAATGCCTCTGACCGGGTCGTTAGGTAGCTAGCTTGCTAGGTCGGATTCAGTCGCTGTCGAGGAGAATTCCAGCAGGCGGTTGCTCTGACCTATAGTTATCATTCCCTTACTTACTTACATACACTTACACTTACACATACACTTCCACCTTCCTAAGGAAATAAAAATAAAAATAAAAAAGGACTAATGACCTTAGCAGTTAATGCGCCTGGAATCAGTAATCAATCAATCAATCAATCAATGGGCCATAGCTAGTAGTGGTGCAGGCAAAGGGAAATATTTTGGAAATATTGCATTGAATTTTAGATGGAACACATGCTGAAAAACATTGTAATCCTCGACACCTATTGTATTTAATACGATTTACTATAAACCTAGCAATTCGTGCACACATATCTTGATTTAGTGTCCTGGCTTCTAAGTGACAGCAATACATAATCTTATTTTATAAAGTTGCTGTATGTATTGCCAGCTGATGTTGCTTTGCATCACCTGCACCAAACCAACGACTTCTATATTGCGCTGCTTCATATAAGCACGAAACATTTTATTGCGATTCTCAACATAACTTGATAATATTTTTGTCTTCTTTCCGTAGCTCTGTTATCAGGGTTGAATTCCTTTTCGACCCAAAAGCCACTTTGCAATTAAAGTACAATAATGTTTGTTTGTTTTACATGTACACCCCAGTGTTTTATTGAGTACAGTACATTCACTTCAGTTGTTATCCTGAACGCACGATTGGCTGAGATAGCTCATCCAATCAGTTGTCTCCACTGCAACGTTTCTGACTGGAAGTCGAGTCGATGGTGGCAGATTTTTGACAGTAGGCGGATAAATAGGGCAAATTTAGCCACTCTCTCGAGGAGAACTCAATCAGATGGCTGCTCCATTGTTTCGTTCAAAGTTACCCCATCAATATCAGGCGAATGACGGAACAAAGCCTTAGCAAGCCACTGAACGCGCGCGATCTATCAGTCTTCCTTCAGTCAGCTTCCTCAGTCTTCTCCCCTCTTCTTCCCTTACATACATACATACATACATACATACATACATACATACATACATAACATACATACATACATACATACCATACATACATACATACATACATACATACATACATACATAATACATTACATACATACATACAACATACATACATACAATACATACATACATACATACAACATATACACATACATACACACATAATACATACATACACACATACATACATTAACATACACACATCATACATACACACATACATACATACACACATACACACATACACACATACACACATACACACATACATACATACACACACACATACATACACACACACACACAAACACACAGATGTCTTTTTTACGACGCATATTGGGAGTTTAGAGATTCTGACATTGGCCGTTACATTTAACGGACGTTGACGTAGCATATCAGTGAATGATGTGTAGTTTGGGATCCCTAAATTTGTGCTGCTATAAATATAAAAGTGTGGACGCGAAAACGTTACTCATATTAAATATTAGGCTTCCCGTAAAACTGTTTAAGAAGTGCTGATCTAGTATTGTGAACTTGAGATTTTAAGTAAAGCCGGTTTCAGTCAATTATTGCACAATTGCAATTCCAGTGTACTCAATAACGTTAATCACGCTCAGACAACTACTAGTTTTTTTGGGCTTGCCATTTCCTTTATATTACGTTTCACTGTAACATGAAAATGAACGAACAATAATAAAGTATTGAATGAAATACTTTTTACATTCTTGAGGTAAATTCATAGAACAATGAATTGTTTCATCTATGAGAATTCCACATCGCCCTTTTGACTGAATGTGTTTTTCACAACTAATATCTGTCGTTTACCTTACTGAATTTGCTTTCTTTTCCTTAATGAACACTTCTTTATTCTTTTAAATGTAAATTGTGCTGTCGGCTTAAACGTTTGATGTTTTGTTTTCCCATTTCAATACTCATTTGCAATTTAAATCACATTTTAATTTAAGTTTGCATTAATTTAAATTATGTCTTTGCACATTTAAGCGTTCTTGGAGAGCAATGGTATTTACGCAAAAACATCACCAAAGCTTTTACTACATTAATTGCTTTGTTAATTTTTCGATTTAATTTTGTTTTGGTCAGCTATTATTTCACAATAAAAAACTCTTTCTCGTGTTGTCTTAGTAGCCTTACAATGTGCACATTGTGTTTCTTGCAGGCGGAAACCCATGGGGTCCGCTGAGATTGGCTAAGGACTGCGGAAGAAAAGACGAAGTACAGCGGTATGGGGCAACTCGTGTGTGACCTCCCTATTCAAAACATTCCTTTTCATTGCTGTGTAGACTCAATGATGGTGCTGACTATAAAGAAAAGGCGGTCTGAATTAGGTGTTGGAACGGGTTATGGCTCGGCCAGAGCGTACATGCACTGTATTCTGTTGTGTACACTCGTGCCTTCGCAACACTATGCTTGCAAGGTCCGGAATAAACAGCGCATTAGTCAAACGTACAATGGAAGACAAACAGTCATATGTGACTGCGCAGTGACTTTGGGTGTGGAGGAGAAATTTGTTAAGAGGGAGGAGGAGAAGAATTTGGTTAGAGAGTCAATGTTGGCATCCGTAGTAAATGGGGCGACGGAGGAAGAGGAAAGTGGAGAATGTTGAAAAAGAATCATAGGAGGGGAGAGGAGAAGAAGTAAAAATAAAGAAGAAGAGATATGCAGTGAAAAATAAGGGCTAGAATATAATGAAGTAGAGAAATAAGATTGAAGGGAGGAGGAAGAGATGTTAGATGAACCAACGAGATTATGATAATGACGGAAATGATGTACGGAGGAAGGAGATGTTAACTTTGATCTGGAGAGGTGCTTTCTACCAATCACTTGACAATGTTTGGAAGAATGCAAGTCATTGAGAACAGCTTTATCCAAATATGTGTACTTAAGTTTTGTCGCTCGAGCGTGTGTATTCATGTGTGTAGAATAAAGGTTTGTTGGTTGAACTTGTGACCAATTGCATGCGGGTGACAACGTAAGACAAAACATAAAGCGGAAAGAAAAAATTGCTATGTAAAATTGTTTGTCAGCAACAAAGTATTAGAGTAAAAAATTAAAAATTTAAAGCATTTAAGAAAGTTCGTCAAAATAAATTCGTTTCCATAATTATGTTCACATCAGTTTATTGGCGATTTCATGGTTTCTAAAGTTTATTTTTGTACAACCTCTCAAAAGTACCCTAGAGTTCCCTGGGCCCCTGACACTGAGGTGAAGAAAGGACTGGGAGATTGCTGCCAGTGTTAATAGAACCAATTGAGACGGCGGCGTCGGCCATCAATCGATCGATTTGTAGATTAATCGGATGATTTCGTGTTTCTGTGCGCGACAAATGGTAGGGCCACTTATCCCGTAAGCGTAGTACTTGCTTTATCTTCCTGTGTGTATTTCCTCCGATGGTTGATGAGATCCTATGCTGACCTGTACGTCAGCTCGAGAGGTTTTCCCCAACCAGGTATTTCCTGGCATCGGGGCACATTCCCTGCCGGGGCAGGCTCTGAGGTCCCGACTGCTCTCCCGACATGTGCGATAGTGTAGTGTGTGTAGGTGTAAGGAGAGAATTTAGGACAGGGAAGAAGAAGGAAAGATTTGTTAGGATACCGTACTGCCGGCATTCGCCTGTTGTTGATCGGAGAAACCATGAAAAACTACAGTTTTCGAGCAGCCGGCATCTACCGTTACTACATCGACAGCTACCGTTCATGAGCAGCCGTCATCTAAAATACTCCTCCAAACAGCGACGAAATTCGACCTAGCTTTTCAGCTAGTTCCACAAAACCACCATCACCAGGACTGGAACCCTAAGACCTGCCGGTTGAAGGCTCTGCGCCGGAGATCAAGCTCAGGGTGCGGCTGCGACGTGGGCGGCGTCGGTGGCCGTCGGCCGTGCCCCGTGCCGACGCGTGCCATTGAGTCGTAGGAGGGCGTGTGTGGCTGCTGCTCTCAAGTCCCCCCGCATCGGGCGGTGCCTTTTACTTTGGCCTGGATTCGCTCTGGGCGGCGGAGCGTCCGGGGCGGCGGCGGCGGCGGCGGCGGGGCGCGTTGCGTGAGGAGGCGGCGGCGGCGGCGGCGCGGCGGGGCGCTGACTGACAGCGGCGGGGTCGCGTGCAGGGCGGTGGCGGAGGCGGCGCACACCGGAGTCTCTCAAGGCCCCGTGCCCTGCCTCCCGCCTTTCACTCGACGGGGCGGCGGCGACGGCGGCGGCGACGGGTAGCAGGACCGGGACCGCTGCAGCCGCCTTCGTAATGGCTCTGACGTTAATGGCGACAGTCAATTGAGATGATGACGATTATTTCTCGATAACAACTATTGTCCGATTTAAGAATAAGTGGCTTGTGACAGATCATGGGCAGTGACGCGGTTATCCAATCGGGAGATTACTAAAACAGTCGTAACAAACCTTCTGATTGGATAACCCCGACTGATGATCTATTACAATTCACTATATTTAAATCGAATAATAAATGATGTGAGTGGTTATCATTCAAAGAGTTGTGGTTGTAATCAGCTAACACGGAGAACCAAGACAATGATAATTTCTTATAATAATGACGAGAGTGTTAATAAAAGAATGAGTTTTAGCGGTAACGGCTTTATATTTTGAATGCACTGCGAACCCGAAGGTAAACTTCAAAATGTCGAAAAATTACAGTTGGGTCAGGTGCGTGGGATAGTAGCCATTGAACGTCTCCGTGATTCTAAAAACATGTTTCTTGTAAAAAATGCTTGTGGGTGTCGCTATTCTACCATGCAGTATCAGGGTACCATAGGCTTTCCGTGCGATGGGCAGGGCAGTTTCCAGTCCACGAGTACCTGAATTGAGCTTGTTGGGCTGACCTGAAGTAATCCCTCGAGGTAAATGCATTACCAATTTCCCCTGATTTCAGGACAACTGATCTCCAGAGTCCAACCATTCCCTTCTCGATGTCCCTCGCTCGTCTTCCCGCTACATTCCCTTGCACTAACGACGTGGATATCGAGGAGAAATTCATGAACCGAGTGGTCGTTTTCAATCCTCCGCCTGAGTTAGAATCACGGTGACCTTCAGGGTTAAAAAATGGATGAGACAACATTTGTGACATAAAGAAAGGCTGGATAGAATTATATAAATAATCTTACTCTTTGTAAACCTTCTTACTCTTTGTAAAACACATCAATAAAATTTGCATTTTTCTGTTTGTTGCATGAAATTTGAATCTGAATTTGTATTGTATCAAATCTATTATTTTTTATCCGTGAAGATAGAATTTTTCCTGTCTCTAAAATCGTAAATTAAATCAAACTAAGAACGGATGTGAATGAACGTAGTAAGCTTACCATACACGTTGATATTAAGACACTCGGGGCAATTAAATTTTGGTTGGAAGTAATTCCGAACGCGTCAACCCTTAGTTCCGTAAATGCAGTGCATGCTTTCTCTCGGGAGGTGGCGATGAGCTTCCCCCACTGAATGGCGAGGTCCGGCGCCGACCTATTGTCGGCTAGCGGGGTTCCCCTCAACCAGGTATCTTCCACCTGCGGAGCACCGCCCCATCCGGGACAAGCTCTAAGCTCCCGGTCGTCCGGTATGTGTGTTAGTGTAGTGCACACAAGTGTAAGTGTGTGTAAGAAAGGGGGTGAGGATGACAGAAGGAAGGAGAAGGAAATTTCTCGCGTGCAGTCCGTAGCCCGTTTGTTAGGGTACTGTTCCGGCATTTACCTGGTGTTGATCAGAGAAAACACGGTCTCTAGAGTTCTCCTCCAGACAGCGACGTAATTTGACCTAGCAGACAGGCTAGTGTCGATAATCCTGCCACTGACGGGACTCGAATCTAGGACCTCCATGTCAGAGGCACTGCAGTGACATCAGTTGATACACTAAGCCACCTCTCCCGAATGGATGAAATTAGTGCGTTTCCATCGGACAGTCGGGGATATAATGGTTATGCAGTATTGTCTGGATGCCTCCGCAGGTAGAGCGAAGAACAGCGGTCGGTTCCGCCTTTCTTTTCCCCCACCGCCGCATCGGCTCCCGCTCTCCTGCCGGAGCGTCTCGTGTTATGTGACCGCCTTAATCTTCATTTCCGTCCCATTCACACCGCCGCACTTCTCCCACCTCACACTTCCACCCCCTCCTCCATACGTTAGCCACGTCATCCTCCCGGCGCCGCCTCTGGCAACGCCCTTACACCTCGCGCCACCCAGGACTCTTCCCCTGCCCTCGCCCCTCGCTCTGGCTGAGTGGGCACTGGGTCACAAGTGGTTCCTCACCAGAACTCTGACCGGGAGGTCCTAGCGTTCGAGTTCTGATGGTGGCTGATTTTCGACTCTAGTCTAATTCTGCCGCTGAATGAAGGAGAATTCTAGCGGCCGGCTGTCCTGATCGGTAGTGCTTCGTGGATTTTCCTGTCAACACCAGGCAAATGCTGGAGCAGTACCTTAGCAAATGGGACATGCGCAGCGACCAATATTTCCTTGATACTTGCCTCCTCTTGTCCCCTTACACACATGCTTGCACACACTACGCTGGCACACCTATCGGGAGCTTAGAGATGGTTCCGATTAAGGAGGTGGCCCGCTGGTGGAGATACCTGAAGAAGGCAAACATCCCACAGACGACGTGCTGACCTGCGCCGGATGTCACATTCTAGAGAAGGAAGAACGACGACTTCTCCTGCGATATAACATGTAGTGAGGCAAATGACCATACCTGTAGATCTGTAGATGTGCCTGGACACGCTGTATAATCCTCAATCAATCGCGAAATAATCCACCTCTCACCCCACCCAACCAAGACCCCGCTGCCGCCCTCGGCCCCTTGCACAGCTCTAGCCTCTTCTCAAGCCCCGTGCCTCTCCCCGCCCACGCAATCGTCCCCTGTGCCTCTCCAAACCCGCCCGCGCCCCTCCTCCCTCCCAATGCCGCCCACGACCCCGAGTCTGCTGCGCCGCCAGTCCCTGTCACAGGAGCTGCCCGGCAGGAAAACGATACGCGCAAATGCAATCGATAGGCTGAGTATGCGCTGCGCCTCCACGAGTTAATGGTTTCCGGTTGTGGAGAAAAGAAAATTAAAGAAAGCTATTCAGCCTTCAGTAGCGCATGACTAAATCAAGGTTTGATGTGGAGCAGCTTTCACAGCTAATTCGATGGCCCCGCCGAGTCAGTAGCTGGAAGTTTTTAAATATAATTAATTCATCTATTTATGTAATGTTCATCTATTTAACAATATAGTACAATCAATTTTCGCAAAATTTGTTTTCAAATATTTTCAGTTTTTGAGGTATGCCAAGAACATACACATTTTCAACATTTTTTTGAACGGGGCATTTTAGTATTCAAAGCTCTATGTTTCTGCGGGGAAGTGTAAGTAGATTGAATGACGTTTCCGGGCACGTAAACTCCTACGACCATTAGTTCAGTTAGTGTAGTTAAAGTTTTATCACGGAAGTAGCGACGTTCCTCCTACCTGTATGGTGAGACCGGCGACGATGGCATTTACGTCGGCTGCAAGGGATTTCCTTCTCCTGGTAACTACCCCAGCGTTGCAGCGCTCCAGACGGGACAAGCTCTAAGCTCCCGACATGTGTGGTAGTGTAGTGCACGTAGGTGTGAGTGAGAATAGGACAAGGAAGAGGAAGGAAAGATCGCGCGCGGTCCATGATCTGGTTGTAACGGGCTGCTCGCTTTATTCACCTGTGTTGATCGGAATCCTTCCGATCGACGGAAAACGGATCAGAGCAGCAGGTCGCTAGAATTCTCCTCCAGGCAGCCGCTGTATTCGAACTAGCAGTCTACCTAGTGTCGAAAATACTACCATCTCCGTCGAAGCTGGAACCCAATGACTTCCCGGTCAGAGTCGCTGCGGGGAGAGAGGCTCCGAGCTAAACTCAGCCCCGGTGCAAGTGGCGAGCTGCTTCGCGGAGAACGGCGCCGTCCGAAGACGGAGCGCAGTTGCAGCGACCGAGGCGTCTGCGGCCGCCGCGCGCGGAGTGCATTGCCCTTTGT
>BOPP01000143.1:2569355-2608632 GCA_017312745.1 Gryllus bimaculatus
CCTGCCCCTCCAGCAGCGGGTTGGGGAACGCCCACCCTCCGGCATCGCGCCGCGGATCAAGGCCCCGGGCCTCGCGGCGACGGCGCTGGCCGACCCGCCTAAACGACGGAAAGCGCGCCGGGGATAATGGGGCGGCGCGCATTTGCAATTGGGGCGCTGCGAAAAATCAGAGCCCCGCCCCCATGCAAGAATACGGGGAATATGCGGGGGGACTCACAATGAAAGTTTTCTACTGATCGGCTGTATAAAATTGATGGGATTTTGTGTCTTAACATTTGGTCTACAACATGAAACGCCGGGACATGTACTACAACGACTACAATTCACATTTTGTGTGAAATTAATCAATTTTAACATTCTAGGAAACAATTTTTTTTCAAAACACATCCTTTTCATGATTTCAATGAAAGATTATTTCTCATTTTTTCCAAATAAATGCCCATCAGTACCCTACCACGCAGGGGCGTTTTTCGAGGCTTCGGGTCATTTTGAACCGTACGTTGTAGAACAAAGGTTAATTGTAGATGGTTATACTTTACAGTTTAGGTCAAAATATAAATAGTTCCATTATGCACTTCTCTTTATAGAGAAAACAGTTGCAGGTACAACGATTCACAGACCAAAAAGTTCGCTTCCTCATGTATATATAGAGAAAGCCAGTTTTTCAAAATATGTTGAATTAAGGGCCTATTTTTTTGATAAAATATGTGTGCCTGTATCCTTGAACACTTTACCGGATACTATCTATGACTTCAGTAAATAAGTTTTCTACTGACCGAATGTATAAATTTAATGATATATATTTAATGTACAAAATAATGACTTGAAATATTGCATTTCTCTATGTGTACCTGGGAGAGCTGCTGTTGTGTTGTTTCTGCTAACTTTTCATTAAATGCTTTTATAGCATTGAAATAATCACAGAAGCATAAAATTGACGGGCTATGTGCCAAGTTTTGATAATTCTTATCCAAATAATTAAATGCCATTTGATGATTTCGACCACTGGTCGAATGGTCGACACATTGTTCTTATTTATCAAGTTCTTTCTTTTGTATTATTAATCGTAACTAAATAGTGGTTCCTGAAAGACTACTTCTAAAACCCGAGTAGACTGTATTGAATAATTCGTACAAAATATAACACGTGCTTCATTTATTCTGTACTTATTTCATCCAGTTTATCTACCGCACTCCTCGTGTTTATTTCCGGAGCTTTTTCTTATTTGCAATGCGTGTGGTGTGGTTTGGTCCTTTGTGCAGTGATGAGAGCGTTCTGAGTGTTAAATTATAATGTGAAGTGATTACTGGGGTGAAAAATAAGATATGTACTGTGCTAAAGTGTTTTGATCAGTCTTAAAAATACAAAAAAAAAAAAAATGTTACCATAGACACGTTTAACTGCTTGATATTCAGCGCTTTTTGCAGCCTCTAGAAGAAATATTTTCATCATGATTACGTGTAAAAAACGAAATGACAGTGTAAATCACTGAATCTCATTCATCCAGTTTAGGTACCGAAAGAATACCGCATAGGAACGAACGCCTCTTTTCCATGCATTTTCTGTACAGAAAACTGATGAAAAAATGACTGTGTAAGAACGGGCTTTAGACGTAACCTTTGGGGCACCTACTCAATACAACTAGATTGAATATCTTAAGTTTACGAGTACTTTCGGCGCAATTACCAAGATTGCAAACGGGGACAAATATGCGTAGAATGTAAATTTATGGCAGTATCATTGCGCATAATAACTCTCTATTCCCTTATTTCCTCGGAAAGGTCAATAGCACTCTCCTTGTGCATGCCATAAAAGTTTATTCGCAAACTCAGTCGGCCGTCGCAAGAACTCGCTTACGACGGCTGCGAGGGCGCTCGGAGCGAAACGGCCTGGCCCCGGAAGGCTTGCTGCATGATCCGCGCTGCCCACTCGCTATCAGCGTTTGGATCAGGAACCTGTCCCCGAGTGCGGTCTGAGAAGACGCCCAGGCAAGCCCAGAAATAAGGCAACGTGGACTAGTTTACGGCATCATTTGATAACTATCGTGGAAGATGGGTCTCTTCCAAAGTTACTTGCCTCTCCAATCTACATGGATTTGGAAATTATAGTTATTGTGCAATATTTACATCAGTTTTACGTATCTTTTTTTAAAATCTTTTCCATCAGATATGGCAAATGTCTTGAATTATGTGCATATTGAATCTGCATGGCATTGCATTATGATGCGCAACGAAAGAGGAGAAAACAACCTGGTGAGAGCTTCAGGATGCAAAGTACCGGGCACGGAGGCTATATTTTAAAAAGTGGTTTCAGGGGCCAAAAAGGAATCCGTTTTAGTTTCCTTTAGTTCATGTTATGAATGTTAATTACGTACTTAAATGTACTATTTATACATATGAAAACTAAATGTTTTCACCAAGTAATTTGACTTTCTTGCTTTACTACGTAAGGAAGAAAGGTATGGTAATCGTACCCTTAAAATGTACAATTTTTCGATAGGAAAACTTATTAGCGGGCCCTCATAACGAGAAAGTGTTTAAATCTCGGCAAGTGTGCAGAAAAATTACTTCCTCTAACAGGTTGTGTAGTTAGAATTCAAGTTTTGTGGGTATTTGATACCGAAACATCAACTGACGGAAAAAAGCATCTCCGTATGTGGTCAACGCTAGCGTCTAAAACCATTTGGACCATTTTCTCCAACATTTATATTCCTCGGGTACAAAAATTGCGCAAACGTGATTTACGTTGAAATACGCGTTTTCTCGGAATTTCAAAGGTCAAACTTTCTTCGGCATCTTTCTACAACAATAATATTGTAGATAGAGATTGTTTTATTGAAATAAATTTTTCAAAGACAGATCTTGAAAAAACACGATTTACGGTTTTTTGAAAATACGAGAAGTTTTAACGTATTTTTCAGTGACATATAGGCATTTTTAAACAAATATTTCTTTAAAACGAACTCCAATTTCTTTCTTTAAATTTTCTCCTCGTGTTATCAAATAACAGTAAAATAACGGCTTATTTTCGACAACCGCAAAAACTTAACAATACTGAATATAAAGTACAATAGTCGCAGACGCAAAAGTACAATAATGATGATAAAGATTTTTGCGTTAAATGAAATTTGTTGTAAAAAATTAGGTCTTTCAGGTCTCAAGGTTTCAAAGTCAAATAGAAAATATCAATACAATTGTTGGAAAAAACTAGCAGTTTTTACATAATTTTTGCTGAAAGTTATAGCAATTATTTTTTCTCTCAAAAACTAATTAATAACAGAAAGTGGTTAAAATTTGGCGCTGGTCTCTAAAAAAGTTTAGTTGAATTGTGCAATTTTGAAAATTGCAAAACTTAAAAATAATGCGAGAAAGTATGTGCTTCTTACACCACTAGTTTTTGAACGTTGTGAGTATACATCATTAATTAAAAAAGTACTAAAAGGAACAACAATATTTCCAACTAGTAATAATGATTGCATAAAATACCGCGCTAAATTTTCTAAAACGTTGCAATCTGTATTATTGCGTACTATTCCATTGAAGTATATTTGAAATATTATATTTGATACAATAAAACAGGATGTTCCTACAATTTTTAATAGGAAGAAAATTAATTACCAAAGAACTTATAAAATAAAATAAGGTAAAAATAGTTCTTGTTATTCAATGAGTAAATTTTTAACCCTCTATATACTTAGAAATTGTAAATGTTGATGATTGTATGCCATTAATTAGATACAAAGTTTAAGCTGTTATCTTGGCTTAAAGGGTAATTCACGTTAATATCTGGTGTATCTCTACTGGCCTATAAGCGAATCTGGTCCAGATAATTTCCATGTGGGCGGTCGCGACGATGTCCGTCATTAGTACGCCATTTAGCCACTTAGCTCATTAGTTTTTATGGGGCGTCTTGTTCTTTACACCGAGATGGCGACCGTATGTAACACCCCAGACCTTGAGTTTACTCAGAGGCCTACGCGATCAGGCAGCAACCGATGCGAGCGAGCTCAGAGACACGAGAAAGGGGGAAGCAGTACTGGAGCGAGGTTGTATGATCCACATCCATACGCCACTGCGGTGAAATAATTGCGTTTGATGTTTATCTGTGCTACTAAGAAATTGTTTCACGCAATTGGATCATGATACTGCGTAATGCACAGCCGAGATTTAAAATAAAAAGGAGAAAGAAATATAGGAAAAAAGAAGAGAGGGAGAGAGAAGGGAAGAGAGGGAGAGAGAAGGGAAGAGAGGGAGAGAGAAGGGAAGAGAGGGAGAGAAGAGAAGAGAGGGAGAGAGAAGAGAAGAGAGGGAGAGAGAAGGGAAGAGAGGGAGAGAGAAGGGAAGAGAAGAGAGGGAGGGAGAGAAAGGAAGAGAGAAAATTGCGTTAAAATTTCTTAGGTGGAACCTGGTGAGAACCTTCAATGGACAAAAGATTCCACTGGTGGGAAGAAGAGAATTCTAGTGGCGAGTAACTTGATCGGTAGTTTTCCGTGGTTTCTCCGATCAATACCAGGCAAATGCCGAATCAGTACCCTTCACTCCCCCCCCCCACGAATCGCGCGCGATCTTTTCTTCCTCTTCCTTATCTTAAGCTCATATCTTACCCAAACAAACATTTACCCTTAGATGTATTACATTACTACACACGTTGGGAGCCTACCTGGAGCTGCTGACCATCGACTGAGGAGCCTGCAACAGGTCTGTGTCGAATCGAAGTTAAAGGTTAATGTGTCCCCATGGTGGAAATCAGCATCCCCCGAAGCTGGAAAAGTCCACAGGAAGGAAAAAGAGTTATCAATGTTCCATGGATATTGGTGTTTTTAACCTTTAGAAATCATTTTTTCATTTTCATATAAATTGATTCAGGCTATATTTAATATATTTGTTGTTTATCTTTGCAAGTTATAAACGCTCATTTTCAATTTTTCCAGATTAAGCCCAACCTAGATACTCGTACAAATCATTTTCAATGGCCTTACGCCTTCAATTACCTAAATTCTTTACAGTGCCACACAATCGAGTGATCTGGAGAGTTTGTTCTCAAAGACCTATTGTAAACCTAACGTAATATCTTAATGTTGTTGGTATTACAGGGAGCCATAACTTGAAAATCTTGTAGCATGATATCTTCCGGAAGAGGGTAAAGATGACTGTAATAGAAGCCATCCAGGAACAGATAACTTTGGATTGTAGGGATCCTTTCGCTCAAATCTCACGACAAGGCGATGTAAAGCGAATGTCGCAAGTGAGCTGCCAGTGAGCGGGCGGTCGCTGCTCTGCTGTTTCCCTCGCCGGGCGGCGCCGGCGCTGCACCGCGCATCCGCCGTCTCTCGCTGCCGCCAAATGAGAGAGCAGCGCTGGGGACTTTCGCTTTACGCGCTCCCGCTCCGTTGATTTGCATCAAACTGCGGAGGCGCGCTCCCGCTGGAGCTATAGATGGCGCCGTTGAAAGGTTTAGTGAAGGGATGAGCTAATTCCCGCCTTACACTGATCAAATGTCTAATGTTTATGGTCGTCTGGGAAACGGCAGCAATAGGTTGTAGCTATGAAAGGATGTTGGTTAACTAATCTAACGCGATATTCAATCTCAGGTTTTATTTTTTTTTTACATCGGTAATTTGCTGTATGGATCCATAGATTCTTGATCCTGATGATTAAGACTTTCGGTCATCTTTTTTTCTGAAAATGGGGAGTGTACAAAAATCTTCTAATTATTGTCTACATTTGTATATAGTCGGAAAAGTCAAATTACTTCTAGAAGTTAAGTACAGGGTGCATGAATAATGGGTTGTTGAGTAATGGGTACGAATATCACATAAATTTAAGAGATAAGTGAAGTCTAATTATTCACGCCAGAAATATCACAGGGCAATAGATATGTTGTTCTCCGTACAAGTTAGTTTTTTATGAGTTATCAGTTTACTCACAGAGGTCAAACGTTTTGACACAAGTTTCTAGGGACCAAACAAATTTAATGATGTTTGAAACGTTTTAGAGTGAATGAGCATTTGTCTCTTCATTTTTTCTGGTTACATTCTGTTTACAATCATGGTGTGTTTCATTGTAATAAATGGTTACCTTTTATAGTTGTGGTGACGTTTGTAGACCGTAATTGGTTGGCAAATACTAGCAAGGGAGATAACTTTTATAGCGAGTTAAATTTGTCAGGTATTGAAAATGCAACAACACAAAGAAAAATAAGATAATTTTCCTACACAGTCGCCCTGCTTTTCAGAGTACTTTGTTCATCATAGCACAAGCTTTCCGATACCCTCAGAAAAAAAGGATTTTTGAGGAAGAAAGTTAAGCAGCAAGTCACGAATGTACTGCTTCCTACTCCTATATCCCAGAGGCGAAACTACAACCTCCTAGAGCATGGACCAAACACATGGTATCCAGACAAGTTGAGATCGGAACTGTATCCAGAACGCTCTAGCACTTTGAAATGCAGATTTTGAAAAGTTTTAACGATACAGCGACAGTATGTGGATGCAGATTGTCAAAATAACGTCTTTAGGCCATCCATCTCGGTAATCTCGAAAGGATAACCCAACTAATGAGCATTTGTTCTGCCATTTCATCAAAAGTCGCACGTTGGGTATTGAGATTCACGGCACGGACTTGCTCAATGTTGGGAACAGTAGTGCACGAGACTGGAGGTCACCTTTTCTCATCCTGAGCCCTTGTTCAACCGCTTTTGAAAGGTTTAATCAACTGATAAACCCCACCCCAAGGTAAAAAGCTGCGGCTGCATTGTGCTGAAAGTGTTCTGCGAATTTCAGTTTCTGATACTCATTTAGATCGCAGAAAAACGGATTACAAAAGGCCGTTCAAAAGGCATTTATGCCGCAACAGTTCAAGTGAACATTATTTGATAACGCTGAATCTTGCTATGAGCAAAGTTAGCGATGCCGGCCTGGATAGGCCAGGTCGCTAACGCTGAAGAGTCGTAGCTACGGAAGAAGTTCTCATTAAAAACTCCGTTTTCTTCTTATTTTTTGTTCCCGTATAAATTCTCAATTATTGTCAATCATCTACAAGAACCACAATATTTTAGATATCCAAAAAAAATGTTTTCGAATGGTCGTAATGCTTTCCTTCGTGTCATATCATTTACATAAATATACTATAATGTGACATGTTAAATTCAATAATTTGTTATGCCTTAAGCGACATGATGTTTCTGATCTCTTCCTATATCAAGAAATTACGTTGGTATTTCCTAATAGAAGTCACCTCAGAAATTATAAGATGACACGGAGAACATCAAAGTAGTATTGACAATATAAATGTCAAGAAAGACTTCTTTGCTTTTTATATTGCTAGCATTTTAGTATTCTTGTAACAACAAAAGAAAATTGTCATTGTGTAAGTCTTAATCCTGAAAAAGTCAGTGACTTCTGTATATTTTGTATTGCTGTTTATCGTATATAATGCTATTTTAAATATATTTTAATAATGCTTGTGACAGTCGCTTTTGAAGTTCTCCTAATCTCTCCTC
This sequence comes from Gryllus bimaculatus, assembly GCA_017312745.1. NCBI lineage: Eukaryota > Metazoa > Arthropoda > Insecta > Orthoptera > Gryllidae > Gryllus > Gryllus bimaculatus. The sequence continues at coordinate 2,576,856 of BOPP01000143.1, forward strand.
TCTAATAATCTTTTTAAGCCACCAACGCAGAAACTCTTCCACACAAGATGCAACCGTTGACAGACCTGTGGCCAAGATTTGAAGGCTGCGTTTAGTTCATTTTTACTTATTTAACCTAAGAGACAATAAATGTTACACTACATCACGTTGTCTAGGTCAATTACTAGAAATTTCTTAGGCACTGACCAATCATGATGTCAAACCTCTGCCTACAAATGATCTTGTCTAAGTGGGTGATGCAACGACGAAGGCTGTGATGCCGCCGTTGCAACCATATTGTCGTGGTGTTCCTCAGGGCTGATCTGCAGATTCCTATTTAATCTAAAACAAGTTATATGTAAAGATACTTCACTTAAACCTCTGTCTGAATGCGATCTCCATATTCTTTATTGATTACCTTTTTTTCCTTAGTGCAATAATTTTCTCTAAACTGTAGACTTGCTGATGATCTTTTATTTCCGGAACTCCACATCCCTACAGATATCAAGATGAATAGAAAAAAAATCGTTGAAAAAGAGGGCACAAATAATTGTGCTGGCATTTTCCCTGCTCGATGAACATCCTTTTTTTGTGTACGGAAAAGTATTTCGTAACGAGACGATCCGGGGAGGGCCGTGTATCGTGTGATATTGACGTCGGAGGGAAAGGAGCGAAATGGACCGTGGAAAAGACGGTTGAGCAACAAGTGAGCGTCGCGCGGTGCGGGTCTCGGGATGCTGCTCTACTTGGCGGGCCAAGTGGGTGTGTTGCGCCTGCACCGCGCCGATCTCCCCTCTCCTATCACCCCTCCCCTCCTCCCCGCTGCAGGCGCCTTTGCGCGCGCTCCTCCGGTCCGGTCGATCCCGCCTTTGAGGACAGCGCCGCGCCGCTGCGTTCGCCGCACCCTGGCGCGCACCGCCGCCGCTCCCCGCAGCTCTCCGCTCCTCCCTGCGGCCCCCGCTACGCCCCGTGACCTCCGACAACTTCACGTAGCTCCTTGTCACTCCGCGCCTTCGGGGTAGAGCTGTCATTTCCGTGATTGGCCGTGCTTTTCAGCGAATTCCCACGACACTCGGAGACTCCTCACGGCTGATGTCAGTGCAGTGGCTATGACAGGAAGGAGAATTCTAGCGGTCGGCTGCTCTGAGCGGTAGTCTCCGATCAACACCGGGCGAATGCAGTAGCTGCGCCCTAACAAATGAGCAACGGAGCGTGCGCGATCTTCCTTCCTCTTCGTTGTGTTTTTCTCACACCTTACCTACACACACATACGGCTCACTTGCACTGCTCTACCACACTAGTCAGGAGACCAGTCGGGAGCTTGGCCCGGCCGAGGCGGTGTACCGCTGGTGGAAAATACCTGGTCTGGAAAAATCCCGGTAAGCCGACGTAGGTTGGCGCCGGATCTCGCTAGTCAACAGGCAAAGATCATCGCCACCTCCCAAGACAAATAGCATGCACCACACTCATGGGGTCAATTACCTTAGCAGTTGACGCGCCCGGAATCACTAATCAATGAAATGAAAGCAAATCCACGTCTGTCGATGTATTCGCCGCACCCTGGTGCGCACCGCCGCTGCTCCCTGCAGCTCTCCGCTCCTCCCTGCGGCCCCCGCTTCGCCCCGTGACCTCCCGCAACTTCACGCAGCTCTCCGTAACTCCCCGGCATCGGGGTCTCTCTGTCATTTCCCCGATTGCCCAGCCGTGCATTTCAGTGGGTTCTCGCGACACTCTAACTCTCCTCACGACTAGCAGCATCAAGTGCAGTCACTGTAGTCTCTCGGTCAGGATCCTTGTGTTCGAGTTCCGACTGTGGCAGAAAGGGCGAATTCAGCCACGGTTTGAAGAGGAATTCTAGCGGCCAACTGATCTAAGCGATAGTTTTCCCTCCGATCAATAACGGAACAGTACCCTAACAAATGGGGCACTGATCGCGCCCGATCTTTCCTTTCTCTTCGTCTCATCCTCACCCCTTACTTACACTCACTATCACTTACATGTAGTATGTAGCCTCACATATCGGGAGACCAGTGGGGGCTTCGAGCTTGTTCCGGCTGGCCGGTGCCTGGCTGGTGGGAGATACCTGAATGGATAAAACCCCGCAGCCCCTGACATGTAGGTCGCGCTGTATCTCGCCATCCAGCGGGGGAAGGTCACCGGAACCTCTCGTAATAAAAACATGCACTGCATTTACAGGACGAATGGCCATGGTAGTTGACGCGTTTGGAACGCACACGAAATAATCAATCTACCAATCAATCATGTGACTTTCCGCAACCCTCTGCCACTTCCCGAGATCTGGCATTCCGTGACTCTTTTCTTGTTCGTGATACATCCTATGTCGACGTGCGACTCCTAGTTGCTCCCCGCGGAATCCCGCTGATCCAACATTGAGCAAGACCGTGTCCTGATTGTGAGTGAACGAGTGTAGATGAAATGGCAAAACACGTTAACCTTAGCCAGATTCTGGGTGTGAAAACGCTAAGGAACGACTGTCAAATGTGTAGTGCATCCTGGAAGACAGCGATGTTGCTTGTCCGCCGAAATGGGAGGTCCGGCTGCGTGCTACACGTCGGATTCACCTCGTGACTTCCCCTCGTTCACCACAACTTCCAGTCGTTTTCCCAGACTTCTGGTTCGTTCATCACCGATTCTCGACATTTATTGTCATCCAAAATATCGAATGATGGATTGCGGTGAAATCATTTAATCTTTCAGAAAAATAAAAATCGGAAACTTAAGTGATTTTAACAGTTGAAGATTTTTTATAAAAACATTTCTGAAAGGACGAGAATCTGTTGACATCCGAGCAAATTGCCATTGCATCATCATGTAGACACTCTTACCCGAATTTCAAGCAACTCTGATGTGTACTCTTCACTGTGCTGCCACATTGCAGTACATTGAGTGTTAATAGCGGATGGAAGAGCGATGCAGAGAGGGGTAAATATTATACTTATCCAAAGCATTGAAGCATAATTAACAAAAACAAAATTAACGAATTTCGCAGTAATGTTTGAACATCTTAGGGGAATGTTTTAGTTTTAGAGGTGAAATAATTGTACAAGTTTTGTATTGATTATTATTATTATTATTATTATTATAATTATTATAATTATTATTATAGGGTGATGAGGAGGAGTGTAAGGACTATCGATGGTGGTAGGAGGTATTAGACGGGGTAGTGGGATGTGTTCGTGGAATTTTGGAACCATTATATTTTAATAAATTACAAATATAAAAACATATATCAGTTTGTGTTGGTTTTCTTCATTTCGACATTCCCTGCCACGCCATCCTCCTAATGAATATTTGTTATCTTATCATTGCCCTCCAACGATACGTAAGCATATTCGAGGTACCTTTCGAAAGCGAAAATATATCACTGATGATGTTTTGTAAGCGAGAAGTACACTAAGATAGCGACTTTTCTATCAAGCTCTACCTTAACTGACAATGTAAAAATTGCTAACTTTTGGAATTTGTTTTCTTTTTCGCATTTTTTAAATTCTTGTTTTATGATGCCTTTTAAGTTTTGTGTATTTTGGTGACTTAGACACAAAAGAAGAATAACTCCGAAATCGATCAGCCTGGTCCTTCTCTACCCTGGATTCAGCACCGTGCTCGGCTGTCGCCACTTGCATTCTGAAACGTCCTGTGCTCCTCTGGCTCGCTGCGGCACGCCCATCTCGTCGCTTCATCGCTTCCACCCCAACCCCAACCCCACCCCCGTCCTGGCTGAAAAGAGCCAGCCGCACAATGCCGAGACGTCGCCTTCGACCGAACGCAGTCTTCCCCATTGTCGCCTTGTCTTCTCTATCGGTTTTCACGACCACTCGCCTGCTTAGTATTGACACGTCCATTGTTCTTTTGGACCTCGTCATCTTCCACTCCTTCCCACGAAGATGTAGTATGATTCATAATAGAAAGTAATTCCGCTCTACGGGAAAGCAGCGTCAAGGAGACAGAACAATCGATCTAATTGGCATTTCCAATTTTCGTGAATCTTCCCGAAAACGCGCAATTGACTAAGCGGAGACGTGAAGAAAAAATGGTCTAAAGGAGTATATAAAAATCTTGTATCCTTTGGGATCTTTAATGAAATAAAGTTCTATTGGTCTTCTGAACATATGAATGCCAAACAAGTCTCAAGCATGTCTATTCGTAGTCATCGACGCAATGCTTCTAGAATTCTCCTCGAGGTAGCGACAGAAGTCGACCTAGCTATCTAGGCATCTCCTGTGATAAAACAATTCTCTGCACTTACGGGACTGATGAGCTCAGAAGTTGAGACGACCGGAATCAATACTCGCACCGCGTCGCCTTGTCGTCGCCGGCGCCGATCGCGTTACGGCCGTCTGGACGGGGACGGGCTCGGCGCTTCCGAGTCGCGGGCGACCGGCGCTCGCCTCTCTCTTCGCCGCCCAGTGGGCACAAACGGCACCGATATATCTCGTGCATTTTCAGCCATGCTTCGAGGCCGGGAAAGGAGCTGAATTGTGTGTGTCTGTATTGTCACAGCCCTCCGTGCCGGTTAGACCCTCATTGAACGAGACTAGTAGCATTAGGTAATTAGGTCGAAGTGCAAGTAGTTCGCCTTTCCATTCTTTAACCATCTAGAAAAGCGCCTACTGACATAGTGATGCGCAGAGTGAAAGAAGAGAAGGGGTTAATTACATTTCTGGGCCCTCTTTTTCACTGAACGTTTTTAAATTTACGTATGACATATTTTGCTTGTGCATGATTAAACTTTTGTACTATGAGAATGAAAGGATAACTTCAGTGATACAATTAATAACTACAATTGATTTTATGTTAAGCCATTTACACGGCTCCCTTCCTCACATATCGTGACCTTCCGACCATTCGATCTAGTTCCTAAACACTAGTTCCTAAACCGATCATATAATTTTCCCTTGATATTTCCCGATACATCTGACTGATGTCGAATTTGAAACCATATTTCGTATTGGGGAGTATTTATCATGAACCTCCAAGGACATTTTGAAAATTTCCAAAAATTTTTCCAAATTTTTAGATTAAATTTCTTGCTCCATGAGAGACATTTGTGCTTATAAAAATGGCACAAAAATCGATGTTCACTGATACCTCTAAATTTTCAAAACTTGCAAAATTTTCAATTATTTTCACACTCACTCCAAGTAAGTTTTTGAGAATATAATATTTTTGTGTAAGTAATGTAATTTGTTTCTCAAAATTAGACCATTAAAATTCATGTACATTTTTCAAAATATGAGTAATTTTTGCGCAATTTTAAGTGAAATACAGACAATTTTAAAAACAAGATCTTTTTTCAAATTACGTATTATTTTTTATATTTTTTGTGACGTAGTGTAAATTTTCCTTGTAGATACAGCATTAAATGATTTCTACTTTTCCACTTTTTTCTTCACTAAAATCATACACCACAGCAGCTAAAATGAGCTGAGATATAGAAATATCTTTCTTCTGCAAGAAAAGAATTGCTTTTACTTAATTTTTAAATAAAAATTCATCCAATTTTTAATACACTGACTTAGTTTTTCCTGATAACTCAAACAATTTTGAAGATATTTACCCATTTCTTCCTTTGACTTGTTGGAATTACTCACACGTACAAAACAATGATTTTTGAAATAGATCTCTGAATAAATAAGGTTTTGAATTTAAATCCAAAATTAATATACTGGTTATTAAAAGTTTTTTATAAGTTTTATAATTTTTTATCGCAAAATATATTGCACTGAAGTGTATGATTTTGCCAAGTTTTGTAGATAATACTTGGTTTCATGCATTCTAAAAATTTCATAGCTTTAATATGATTATTTTTTTAGTTATAAGGGAATCGATTCAAAAAAACTGTAAAAACTGTTCTGGAAAACAAGCCACGAAGTTTGATTCATTAGTTTTGCTTACCTTACCACTGTAATAGGTGCATGATGCAGTGGCATGCCTTTCAAATCGTAACTCGAAAACTATTGAAAATATTGAAATATTTTTACCAAAGTATTTCTAAATTGTTGAAACAAATGTTTCCTAAAGTCTATTTTTAAGGTTTTATGGTGTATCTGCCTCCTTAATAATATGATAAAAGCTGTATGACATGTGAAAAACCAATTTTCTCTAACATCCTTCTACATCAGTAATAATGCAGCTAGAGGTTTTGCCTACATGCAATCTATTCCTGTGCATTAAATCTTTAAATAATTGAGTGTACCTTATTTTAAAAATATTATAAAATCCAAATTTTTGAGTTCTGTACTACACCTTCAATATTGATGAGAGAGAATCAATTTTGAATGGAATTTATTTTTCAATTTTAGATGTTTAAATTATTTCATAAACTTCACTTTCAAAATATTAATAGTTTTCGCGTAATATTCGTTATAAAGTTAGTTATCGCGTATAAATTCGCAAATTTCAAATTGTTTCGAACCGGTACTACACTCAATATTGAAGCTAGTGTCTTCCAGTTCAATGCAATTGATTTGAAAATACTAAATTACTACTTTTACATAAAAACGAAAAAATAATTTTATATAAGTTTTCTTGAAAATATAATCGTGATTTTTGATAGACGTTTTTCAGTGTGAAAAGGAACGCAGAATTTATAAGCAATGCTTTAAAGTATTGCATGCTCAAAAAAGGACAATAATACATTATCAATATGAGAATAACACATTATGCACATTATACTCCATTATACATCGCATTACTTGTTAGAACAAGCATGGAGCAACAAAAAGGCTACTGAGCAAAACGAAACAAAATAAAAAATGATCTTCGTCAGTTATTGAAAAGGCCACAGTATATAATTTTCTATTTATTTCAGAGATTAAATCATTAATGATAAATGTTTTAACTTCGCCAATATAGTACCTGCTTAAAGTCGACAACTACTCTAACTTTGCAGTATTTCTTTCACTTTTAAGCGTTTTCGGCCCGTACATCTTACAATAGAATTGTCGTCCATTCAGAAATAATTCGTTCATTCTTATATTCATATTTTTGTTGTAAAAGAAATAATGTGATATTAAATAATGCGTATAATAGGAATAACGTATAATATATGTATGTCCTTTGGCACAACAGCTCTTTACGAGCTAAGGCCTACCAGCAGCGTCCTGCCTTGAGGTCACGGTTTAAGGGGTACGTATGGTAGGCACATAGCCATCTCTACACTGTTTCCTGGTCTTCTCAACCTGAGAAGTGAGCTTTTTGCTTTCTCATCGCCACACAGTAATGGGATTCTGGGACATTGCAAGGAAAGCACACAATTAATTTTTGCCCCGACCAGGAATCGAACCCGGGGTTGCGCCGTGGACATCTTCCGCTAACCAACGAGCCACCTAGGGCAATACATATTATTTATCATCTTCCAAACAATTTTATATAAAATTTAACAGCTTGAATAAATTAAATCTCTAATAGATATTTTGGACGATTAGAACTATCTTCACTTTAGCCTCACAGATATATCTATCACAGATATACCCTCACAGAAATATCTTCACTGTAGCCTCCAGATAATGCGATCTCCATACGCAAAGGTTACAAAGAAGGAAACACTTAAAAGCGAAGAATCGACAATGCAGGGTGCGAGCGGCTAGATGCTGCGAGGTCGTGGGCGAGGACAGGGTGAGGGAACGATAGTTGACAATTGCGTTTGCGCAGTGATCGTAGATCGGCCACTGACCTCTCCGAGCAGCAGTCGCGCGCTTCGCGACCGGCGCGCTATCTTGTGGTTGCGTCAGAACTAAAACTACCCACGAACCAGTTCTTTCTTCCCCTTGCTGAAGCCTGCTCTGTAGAACTCGGATGAAGAGTTCATAACGAAGATAGAAGAAACGTGATATGCATCCCTACATGATATCACAACCTTGAAAGAATTATCCCGCGTAAAATAGGAATTTAAGGATGGGAACATTATTTTAAAATATTAGGACTTAAATTTGTAAATTTTGCGCTAGTTATTGTTGTAATATGTTTAATAAACATTGTCAGTAAATGTGAAAAATATGTATTCCGCGTAATTCTATTTTTTATGACTTAATATTTTATTACTATTATGACTATTATTATGTATCGCTGTATTATTGAGAATATCCATGTGTCGTCATGCAGAGGATTTTACTGAAAGTAATAAAAATTCGTCACTCCAATTATAGCACTAAGGGGTTCTAGTGTATTCTTCATTCCACTCGGTACATCTCACTTTACTGCGTAATACACCAGAAGCGCGAGAATGCTGAGAGGGTAATGTCTGGAGCGTCCTCGATAACAACGATCCATAAATTCCTCGCGTGGATCGTCAGGTTGGGTAAGTGCAGAAGCACGTACCCTTATCTCTCTTAAGACGCCTAGTACAGCACTGAGGCACACAAAGCGAACTGGGCGCCTCTGCTACAAGTAAGGAAAAAAAACAGTGAGTTAATGCGAATTACATTCAACTCAGTATTTTTACGTAGTACGGTGATACTTGGTGAAGAATTTCTTCACATTCTCTACATGTAATAAAATAAATATTAATTATGTAACAGATTTAAATGGTGTATCTAAAGTGTTATTTTCAATACTTTCTTAGAAACGTACTAAAGATTATATATGCTCACCAAAATATTGCAGAAACTTAGGTAAACACTGCATATCTGTGCAATTGTTGCAGTCTACCTGTTTAATATTAATTTAATTATTTCTTGGGACCCCCAATAACGAAAATAATGTTGTTTTTATTTACTTTCTCGCGTACTACGTACGTAGTATGTAGAGAGAGATTAATGCAGTGGAAAATCGTTTTCGAGATTTCAATGAATTACGTGTTTGGGGTTCCCTGATACCAAAAATGTGTTATTATGTTTTAAACGACCGTCAGCCTGTCGATCAGTACAACACTAGCGCCTAAACCAGTAAGGATTGTTTCCGAAACAAATATTACGGGATGGATAAGGTCCGACATGAGGATCTGCGATTTGAAACGAATTCTTTCCACTTTGCATGAATCTCTTAGACGTTTTTAAAAATTTCTCAAACGTTACTTCATTTTTTCTTTAAATTACTTGCCAGAATAGAGTAAAAAACACATATAAAGGAAACATAGGTCCGATTATCACAGTTAACTCTTAAATTTCAAAAATTACAAAACTATCAAATTTTTGGTTACCTTTGAACAACTATTGTAAAGAAAAGTTTTTTTCTTTCAATAAAATTAGCTCTTCCGAACCTAATATTTTATTATTAATAACATAGTTGGTGAGGTAAGTTAACAATATCGCTGGTGAGTGAGGCTCTTAAATGTAATGATATCGGGAGAGGTGGGTCAGTGCATCAACTGATGTAGGAGGATTTTCGACACTGGCTTGTCAGCTAGGTCGAATTCAGTCGATATCTGCAGAAGAATTTTAGTGTCCGGGAGCTCCGATAGGTAGTTTTCCGTGGTTTCTACGATCAAAAATAGACCGCGCGTGATTTTTACTTCCTCTACCTTGTCCTATTCTCACCCATTACTTACACACACTTACAATATGTATGCAATTCACTATCACACATTCCGGGAAACCTGTCGGGAATTTAGAGCTTGTCCCAGCTGGGGCGGTGCCCCGCTGGTGAGAGATACCTGTCTAGGGAAAACCCCGCTAGCAGACGGAAGGTCGGCGTCGGTACTCGTCATCCAGCGGAGGTGAACGTGCACTACACTTACGGAACTAATGATCTTAGCCGTTGACGGTCTCGTAATCACTAACATTCAATTATTAATTTAATTAACTAGATCTTTTACTAACACTTAAATACGATTTCGAAAATAGAATTAAAAATGGACTAATTTGATTTGAATGTAGGTTTTTTAGATACCTTTAGATAGCAACTAGGAAGATAATAGGACAAAACCGAAAAGCTAACAGGCTCAAGAAAATAGGAAACTAATTTTGAACGGGTGCCTGTCTCTCCAACCGGCTGTCTGTCTGTCCGAACGGCTGTCTGTCCGAACGGCTGACTGTCTGAACGGCTGACTTCTTGGCTGTTCGGGAGACGCCGCGTCGTTGGCTGAGAGGCCGACGTTTCCCCTGTCATAACGCAAGCTTCCTCAGGGTAGCGTCCCCCGGACAGCCTAGAAGTCATTAACTCAAGCTCAAACATTTTACATTTTTAATTAATGTCTAGGTGTTAATAATGCTTGTAAAACAAAAGTTTAATTTGAATGTAAATTCTTTTAGAATTAAAAACATAATTAACGGCAAATTATGGAGGTGAAGAACATCTTTGGAATTTCGAGTTTAGATTCATGGAAAATGATTTGTATTTTTCCAATATTATACTATATTATAGTACAAAGACTGGAGTGTAGAGCGTAATAAAATATTAAAGAAAAGTTTGTTATGATTTTTTTAAGAATTGAATGGAAAGTTCGTTTTGAATTTGTCCATTTAGAATGAATCACGCAACTTTTAATGACCAGCGAAGACATTTGTTTTGAATTACTGCTATGTTATGAAAAATTATTTTTAGCAATACCTGCCCAAATCTGGCATGCGTGACTTAGAAAAGTTCGAATAACGGACTTGAAAATTATTAGTACTTTTCTATACTTGTACTTGATTTTTATGAAAGAAGGGATATAACTTTAGCATTTTTATAAATGTTTTAATGTCTTTTGAAGTGAGGTGAGGTGAATCTGTAGGCCAAAATATTTTGCAAGTGTGTAAGAAGGAAACCATTGGATGGGGGATTTTTTTTAGTTTCAGCAAGTTTTATTATCGTTATTTTTTTAAATGAAACATTTTTGCTTGACATTTCGAAAATATGTATTAAACTTCCATTCATTGAATCTATTAGATAAAATGTTTAAGTCTTATTGTAAATAATCGCGCGCTATTTTTAAATCTTTAAATGCAGTAAATATTGTGGTATCGTCTGCAAATAAAGGTATCTCCGAGTTTAGGAGAATAGAATGACAGAAAGAAATATTTTAAATAGGGTGGCAGATAGTGGGGAACCTTATAGAACTCCTGCGTACCTGTAATAATCAGTTGGATATACCATATTTATTTGTATTTAAATTACGATTAGAAGGAAAATGTTTCCTTATTTTTTGAAGGTAGTGGGAAACCCAAATTGTCGCGTTTAAATAAAAGTTCATTGTTTCTAAGGAAACGAATGGTGTCATTCAAATACATGCATTCAGTGCTTAAAACATACTGCAGGTTGCGCGTAAATAAAAGACTCATTATATTATTCGTTTAATTACATTATTATGGTACATTATTAATAGTTTGGTCTTGTGATTCGGCGTTGTGAGACAGGAGCTCGGTGGATATGAGCCCAAGTTCGTGATTACTAAGCCTATAGTTTGAAACCCGCGTAAGACAAAAATGTTTTATGTACATTTCTTACCATAGGGGTATTCCGAGTCCTTTCTGTATTGCATCTATATCCTCACCGTTCCATATCTTTTGTCATGACTGGTAACTCTGTACGAGATGTGTGTGTAAATGCGGGTCTGGATCCCTACCCTGGATCAATGGTTTCGCGCAAGCTCGGAGATGGGGCCAAAGCATAACCGAGGCAAATGTGTAAGACTTCAGGACCGTGATAGGATTCTGCGATATGTGGAGAATTTGCTTTCGCGGGGAAAGTTCCCAGGGATGTTCTGGTAGGTTCTCTAGGCGCCGATTCATTGCCGCTAGAAAGAGGGTTAGAAAATCTCGGAAAGCTGGCCCAGAATCAAGGATATAGGAAACTATTTCGAGAAAGCCTCACATTCTGTAGCACTGCCAGTTACAATTTGCGACTGATTTTGAGAAACTCTTTATGCAGAAATAATCTGTGTTTTTATTCCTTTTAATCCCTCTGTTTTCTTTTCTATTTGACGCATCGCGTACGTCACATTATAATGTCTGGAGTAGGTAGGGAAGAAAATATTTATGTTACTAATATTTATTCAATATAGCATTATAAAAATACACTAATAAAATCTAAATATTTCCAGATGTGTAATAAAAAATAGAAAATAATACAAAATTTGTGAAAAGAAATAATGACATAGCCCCAACATCATTCTACATATTATGTTAGTACATGGTACAAATTTCATAAGTATTAGAAAAAATCTGACTATAATATTCCGTCTGTTGTTCGACTTTTCGCCGCTGTTCATTCACAGTGGAGTGATAACTGGCCCACGACCTTGCGACAAAGTTCGGCCAGGGAGCGGGTGTGATAAGCAAACATTCATGATAATTTGCAAGATTACATCAACCAGCAACACGTGAGATAGGGCATCCCTCGCAAAAAATCAAAGTGTCCCTGTTGAATAATATTCACGCATTGTGTAAAAGATTTATCTAAGATCTAGCTGGTCTCATATCGCTACCAGGGAGGAGGATCGCTACCAGAGGTTTCATGTTGAGTAACTTTCACTTCGTGGGATTTGATCCCTTTCCTGAAGTGAAGTCGTAATGAAATTCAGGTGATGTGACCATTCAAGATAATAAATGGCGTAAGTATTCAACTAAAATATAATTTTGAAATTTTTGATGAGGATTCATATAAAACTAAAAAAAAAAGATTAATTTCAAATCCATACTGCATTTGCCAGATCAATTGAGGCAAACTGTTTGGGTGGAATATGTGAATGGTTTAGGCGTTAATTTTGTTCACGGACGTACCGACAAACGATTGGACAGGCGTAGGGATAGGCAGGGAGGCAGAGGGACGGGCAGGCAGGGAGGCTGTCGGACAGTAGGCAGGCGTTAAACGAGCGGGCAGGCAGGCAGACGGGCGGGCAGGGATGCGATCGGTTGGACATGCAGGCAATAGGACAACGAACGGATAGTCAGGCAGGCTGACTATAAGACGCACAGACGGAAATTCAGGCAAGCAGGTAGCCAATCGGACGGAGAGACTGCAGCAGACCGACGTATTTAAATATACCAGTTTTTCGGTTTCTGAGTCCTCCCAAACCTGAACTTTCGTAAAAAAAGTTGACATCCATTTTTATTTTCTCGCCTTACTTCGTAAGAAGGGAAAATATTATGCACAGAAAATTGGCTATTTTTAGATTGCTTGACATTTTTTCTTTAATTTTTCCACAGACAGAGTAAAGGATGCTTAAAATGGCTCATATCTAATTTTTCTTAAGCTCTCTGAATTTTCGAAAATTTGAAAAATTAGAAAGAATGAGAGAATAAATGTGCTGTTGTAGCACTACTACTTTGCAACACATATAACTTTCTACTACAGAGGTATACGCAAATCTTTCTCACATTTCCGTTGTAATTATTTGCGTGCGCTCATAGTCAAAACGGTAACCGCTTCCACTTACATCTACTATGTATATATCTTTCATAGGTGAATTTTCTGCTATAAATTGTTTCCACATGTGCCCTGGAATAGAATGGCATGTGGAGGGTATTCATTGTAAGTGCTGGGAGGTCATACACGTGATGGTCAACCGAGAGCGTCATTGACGAGTGTCCGAGGGTGATCTAGTGTAATCTAGTAAGGCGAACAGCTTTCCGCCGTAGATTCGTCTATTTTGAACCCGTTCGCCGTGGGCAACGCCTAGACGCGTGGGCGACCCTGAATGTAGGGCGCGGCTGCGTCTGGGGGCCGCTTCCCGCCCACCACCGCGCTGCCTCCACCATTCCGCGCTGGGGCTCTTCCAGCACTGCATCCCCGTTCACTCCGCTCGGCGTCACACTTTTGCTGCAAGATCCGTATTATGGTTTTGCTCTTCCCGACGCCAGCTCCACTTCAAGAGCCGTTATGACGGTCGTCACCTCGATCCCTCTTATTGCATGCTTTCGTTGCGTTCGTCTCCGTGAAAAAATGCAATCAATTCCAGGACTCTCTCCTCCACTATTTTCTCAGTACTGGCGTGAAGGCAATATTCCATTTGTACCTCTCCGTTTAATTATTCCTCCGTATTTTTCTTATGCTTCTTCCCATACGTCATATAGAGTTTTAATTGCAGTGTTACGTAATAACATAAATACAAATAAATTAAATGAAATTCCGTTATCGTGGCTTTTCATGTTTTTCGGAGCCTTCGTGTGTGACTTAAACTCATGGCCATCTTCGATCTACAAACATTCGTGTAAAGTGACTCAGTCGGTTTTATAATCATCGCCGTGGACGGCGATACTCGTGCCCATCTGCTCTGCTGCCTGTGAATTGTGCTGCACGCCAGCTACAACATACATAGTTTGCTTCTTCTGTCTTCTTAAAAGTATTGTTCCTTTTAATGGTTGGACTCGTGGATAAGATCTACGAACAAAACCCCATTATACGAATTTTTTTATTATTGTTGATGTTTAATCATTCTTTGGTAAGCAATTTTACTTCCATATTATCTACGTTTAATTTGTTTTTGTACTGGCGGCCAGCAATCAGCAGAATCGTTGTATTAACACTGTGAACGAACCTTTTTTTAATGATGGAATTTGGATTTTGAGTTTCTAAAATCTTAGCTATATGTTTTTACTTCCTTATCTCTCCTCTAGTCACATGCTTTTCATTTGTATTCATATTATCTATATCACTTCACGTCTTCGATTTATAGAAATTTTTGCACTCCAAATGCAATGTAGTTACTGTTATTGGTTGTTTTCCAAAGGTATACTTTAAAAAGAAGCATTAGGAAATAAGGTCAAACTAAGCGTAAATTTGATTAAATACGGATTCTCCAATTTTACTAATTCTTCAAACTATGAATTTTAATCGATACTTGTCTGTCTGGAAGACTCCCCACCCTATGCGTAGTTGCCAAGGTTTCGGCCGTCATATTGCGACCTTCCTCAGAACAATTTCTGGGGCTTTGCAGCGAAGTGCATTGCTCAGGGCATTTTGCACTGAGGTAGGTCGCAGTATAACGGCTGAAACTTCAACTGTGCGTAGGTCGTGGCGAATCTTGGACAACCACGAATCTGCTAACAAAGAAGCCTACGTGTAAATTTTAGGTTGTTCTAAGGGGAAGATAATATGTTTGGAGAATAATGAAAACATAACTAGACTTCAATAAAGGTACGGCCTGGAATGCGAAAAATAAAAGGAACGTCTTCACGAAGCTCATTATAACGCAGACGAACGTGCTATGAGCAAATTTCTATTCGGAATGTGATCGGGGATCTTCGTGTCTCCCGCTGCCTCCGCGGTCTTGGCGGCTTCCCCGAATCCGCTTCCGCCTCCGCCGCTCCTTTGGCGCGCCGCTCCGCAGCGACGCATGTCTGTGTGTGTGCTCTGCTTGCGTAACGTGCCAACACTCGTCAATAGCCGGTTGTTTGCCTTCTGCTGGCGCCCGAAGCGCGCGTAGGCCACAGCCCTTTCCCGGCCTTGTTGAGCGGCGCTGACGGGCGCTTGGATGCGTGCAGAATATTAATCGACTTTCCAGACAAATCTGGTAAATATGAGGTACACCGCTGTGATTGTTCATTCATTAGTGCTCCAAATTCCAATAGATACTTTTTTACTTTCTTGCATACCGCGTAAGTCTCATACAATGTGTATTGTAATCCTCTTATTAGAAATGGCAATTTTCCGTCCTTGTCTATCCGTCCGTCCATCCGTCCGTCCATCCGTCCGTCCGGTTCGTTCGTCCGCCCGCCGCCGCCGCCCGCCCGCCCTGTCCCCGTCCCGTCCGCTCCGCCCCGTCGTCGGTTTCGTCCGTCCGCCGCCGTTCGTTCGTCCGCCCGTCCCGTTTCGTGCCGTCCTTCGTCTCGCCCGTCTCGTTCGTCCGTTCCGCCCCGCCCGCCCGCCCGCCCGCCCGCCCGTCCGTCCGTACCGGCCGTCCGTCCTTTCGTCTGTCCGTCCTTTCGTCTGTCCGTCCTTTCGTCTGTCCGTCCTTTCGTCTGTCCGTCTTTTCGTCTGTCCGGTCACTCTAGGTCTGTAGGTCTGTCTGTTGGTCTGCCTGTAGATCCGTCTGTACGTCTGTCGGAACGTCTGTCTGACTGTGGGCACTTCCAGCACTAGCGCCTAAATCCTTCAGACGATTTTTTTTTCTAAAATCGATATTTCTCTATCGATCTGTCTGGAATGGAAGCTCAATAGTTTTAAACGGATGTTCTGATTTCGGGGGTTCTTTACAAGAAGTCTCAGCAATGTTTTCTCAAATTTTTGTCCTAATTTTTCTTTCATTTTACTCCTCGGATAGAGCAAAGAGCGCTTAAAAATTGGTTACTTAAAAATTGTTAAATTCTCGAATTTTCGACAATTACAAAAGTTTTAAATAATACCAGAACGTATATGCTATTGAAGCACTGCTAGTTGGTTTATAACCAAGCACTTCTCTACAGAAAACGAACCAATGAGACACGCTTGTCTCTTACTGTTCTACCTTGTAAGCAAATAATACTTCTGTCTTGGTTTCGTATTACTAAATTGTTAATATTAAAGGATAAGTTTGTGTGTCAATGAGCCCGTGGATTACACAGCTCATCGAAATGAATCGTACAATAAACGTAATCCGATGTAAAAAAAGAAAAGTAGGTCGCGCGCAATGAATTGCAATCTGCACCTCCGCATTAATGGAAACTTCTCGCGTGATCTACTGAGTGAAGTCATCTGATTACTGTACTTTGCGAAAGGCAAACGAACTAAATAAATACGCAGCCTCTCGAGAACATATGTCCAGATAGCAATATTCTACTACTGATAAAGGTCAAGTGAGGACATGGACGATGACGCGATCAGAAATGACACTGATGTGTCACCATCTCTTCATTCGTGTCTTCAATCTGATCGTTGAACAAATTGTGTAAGAATTCAAAGTGTTTAATTGAGAAATGTAAACGTTTCCTACGAAATTGAAAAAAATAAAATATTTCTCTTTTTTGTTTTATCTGAACATTAATGCATTACTAACTATTTATTTGGCATTGCTCGGGTATTTACCGCCCCGTTAACACTGCCCGTCCTGCTCGCTTCGTCCTTCGCCCTTCGTCCTTCGTCCTTCGCCCTTCGTCCTTCGTCCTTCGCCCTTCGTCCTTCGCCCTTCGTCCTTCGTCCTTCGCCCTTCGTCCTTCGTCCTTCGTCCGTCCTTCGTCCTTCGTTCTTCGTCCTTCGTCCTTCGCCCTTCGTCCTTCGTCCTTCGTCCTTCGCCCTTCGCCCTTCGTCCTTCGTCCTTCGCCCTTCGCCCTTCGTCCTTCGCCCTTCGCCCTTCGCCCTTCGCCCTTCGTCCTTCGTCCTTCGTTCTTCGTCCTTCGTCCTTCGTCCTTCGTCCTTCGTCCTTCGCCCTAGCGCTCAGCCACTCTGCTCTTGTCGTCCAACTCGTCCGGCCGGCCTCTGCCAGACCTGCCTCCGTTCACCCCGCATGCTCTGCGGACCCTCTCACCTCTCCGCCTTCAGCCGCCCGGCAATTCCCCTCCAACAGACTTTGGATTAAATTAAATTTAAAATCACACATTTCAGGATAACATTATGCATCTCAATCGCAACATCCCCATCCAGGTTCGTTTCTCGTCTCTGTCACGTCACTGAAGAGAAATTTGGTAACCATATTTCCGAGGGTTCAAAAGTTTGGAATACACACACACAACACCTGTAAAGACACACACACACACACACACACACACACACACACACAAATATAAACACATTCATGCACTCATACATATAATGTACTCATTCACTTCACGTATTAGTTTCCCATTCCTCAATATTTCCGCTATTTATATAGATTTCAAATTGTAAGTGTTAAACGCTTACTGTAAAAAGGTATATAAAATATGTTGGCGCCCCTAAATTTTCTTTACATCTATAAAGCTCATAATATCTAAATAATTAATAACCTAAACATTCTTCTTTGTACTTTCGTTTTCTCGCCTACTACTTACGAAGTAGATAGAGAAACTATTGTAATGCTGAAGATAATGACGATTTATCATCAGAAAACTCATATTTGCGAACCTGATGTCGAAAAATCGGATATTTCTTGTTCCTTTATGTAGTAAATTACTACTTCTATCACATTGTGTACTCCATGTCCATGATTTCCGAACGTCTGTAGTCAACACTGGCTCCTACCGTTCAGATGAATTTCTCCAAAATTAATATTCCTCGATACATCTGGCTGATCTTGACACCCTGCGAAATTGAAAGACTAATTTTATTTTTGAAGTACTTTATATAAAGACTTAAAATTTTCAAAATTTTCTAAAAAGTCGCTCCAAATGTTTTGATTGAATTTTTCTTGGATAGATAGGAAGGCAAGCTTAAAAATGGCCCTGGTCTAATTTTCTCTAAATTTTGAAAATTGCAAAAATTCAAAAATTTTCCGCATTTTACTATAACTAGTTTATGACAAGGAAGATAAAATATTTTTCCTAATAAAATCTGTTCTTCAAAGATCTTTAAATAAAGTAGTGTACAATTTTTGGAAAATATTACTGGTTTCGCGTAACTTTATATGAAATTCAAGCAATTTAAAAACAATATTTTCTAAACAACTGTTCAATGTTTTAATTTTTTCTCAAATAGAAAAATTCGTTTATAAAAAAGGTGAAGGTCCCATTTTCATTGAACTCTGAATTTTTCAAAATTGCAAAAGTTATTAATAATGCGAGAACGTATGTGCTTTTGTTGCACCACTAGTTTCCTCTGTGCTCTTACATCATTGATTTGGGATAACCGTGTACTGGTAGTTATGCTCTAGGTCATCCCTGCTCAAAAGACTGGCCCTAGTGTCACCGCTGACATGGCGGAAAACGGGGTTTGTAGAGGGCAGTTTTGCCAAGGCGACCGTGCGTTCAATGTGACGAGTCCTTTTTTTAAATTATCGGTAATGTACGCGTACGGTTAAGTATCGGGTATGAAAATTTATGATGTTGATATGGATCTAGATGTGTTTTCAGGAAGTTTCTGATCTCGTCAAGAAGACAGCAAAATTCATTCCCTCTAAATAGGCATAATAAAATTCGCATATGGAAGGTGCCCAAGAATACACCACAGGCACCAAGGCGCCCGCGGGTTCCTCGTTAGACAGACATTTTTCGGGTTACGATGCGCTGTATCAGGTTTGTTATGAAAGCCGACTCTGAGATAGAGAGAAATATCGAATTGTTAGAATCCATAAAACGGGTATATACAATGGGAAACCTATATATGTTCTAGGAATGTGGGTTGATGACGAAAAAGAGGTGGGGATTACAGTGGTGTTTGGAGGACTAGGAAATAGGAGAGGATTTAAAAATCTATCGTCAGTAGTCAGTATGTGAGGTACTGCTCTTATATTTGTTTACAATAAAAAGGGGGAACTCCATAGAAACAACCGAAATGAGCTATAGGTTTCTAGAAATTACTTCCGGATAGCTGACATTTTGCTTTGAATTGGAATTGAATATGAATCGCTAAGTCAATAGGTCTCGTACATTGTATTCTAATCTGTTCATAGCGTGTGTTATTGCTTTTATATATTAATTAAGAAATACTTCACAGGTCTACCGCCTATTCAGTAGAACCTGCAATAATTTTGAATCATATACCTTATCCAGTATTGTATTTAATTTGAGTTACATAAGTAATGAGAACTGATGGCCATTGAAATTGTTACCTTGGCTGATATCTTTAACCTACATCAGCATTCTCGACTTTAAGAGAATACAAAGGAACACTTTAGCAATATATTATGTTTTGAATCCTCATTTCTCTCCAGGGTTGCGCACTAGAAGTATACAAGTAATTTTCGGCTCATCTTTCTTGATAGTATGCCATCTTTGGCTTTGTGTCAATCACACATTGTAATGCGTACCATTCAGGAGCATACCTTTCACAATTAAAAAGGATCTCACAGAAAGAGTAGGCCAGTGTCGACCACAGGGTCGTGAAAGTGAGACTACATTAGTTAGTAAGGTTGCCAGTAATGGAAGTGAAGGCGGTCGACTACTGACAAGCACCTACACTGGGTACTAACGTGAAGATGAAGATAAAAAGAAAACAACTGGGAAGCTGGAAAAAGTAAGAGTATAAAGACATTTGTTTTGGAGATTAGTCACACTCCATGTACATTCGAAGTTAGCGATGATATTTTTTCTTGAAATTCAAAGGAACAATCAAACTGATATTTAAAGATATATTTTTTAGTAAGTCATTCCATAGTATTGTACACTTCCTTTGTCCGATTTATTAGTTCAGTTTTTGATATTATTAACTAGGAGTTAATTGCGAGACATTCACTGAATGGGTCTTATCCACGCATTAATTTTACTTCCTCGTTTTAAGTAGTGAAGTAAAAACAAATAGTTCTGCAATTGTTATCACTTATGCCAACTTGATCTCAGTTTCCATATGTGATATGTTTGTATGTTAATTGCCATGATTTAATACTCTATGTAATTCAATCGACATGTACTGATCTGAGTAAAAAGACATGATTGATCATTCAATTTCTTGACTTTTTCTGTATTTTTGGGACCAACGTATTCGTATTTATTTAATTTCACGATCTAAAATAGTTGTTTTATTCCTTTAGAGTCTGGACAGAAGTGAAAATCGCATCGCAGGTCTCTCATTTTTTCAAAATTGAAAAGAATTGAAATTTAAGAATTTAATCGAGCTGACATCGACTTCTATATATTATCTTAATCCCTGTACTTGGGGAATAAACGAAGTTTGATATTTTTTACATTTGATTACAATCACTCGTAATCAAAAATGTATCATAAGTTTTCAGAAAAGGAAGAAATTATATATGGAATCGAATGCATCTTTGTTACACAAAATGTACATCAGAAGAAAATCTATCGATTAATGAATCTTTAATACTGTATGATAATGTTGTATCCCGTTTTCATTCGCTCGAGGTTTTCAGATTGTCTATAAAAGTTCTTAGGCAATAAAAGACTATGTTGATCATATTGTCAGAATAGATATTTGAAAGTATTGAGATAACCGTTTAGAAATAATCAATACTTTGAATAATCCATGCGTGAATTATCCTTAAACTGTCATAAGATTGCACTTCAAGGCTTAGATTGCGTCAAATAATGTTATTTTTTGTGAATTTGTGTTTTTATATGTTCTGATTCCACAATGTTGTTTCAAGGGCTGTACAGTTTTCTACATGATTGAAGTTTGCTTCCAATTGTTTTCTGACGTGAAAAAAAATGATTACATGTTTGATATTTTCTTTCTCCTCCTCATCGACGCATTAAATTCTGTAGGGTATTGATGGATGACTAATCATTATATTCGTTTCATTATAGTTGCAATCTTTTCAAGAACAAATAGTTATACGACACAAAGGTTGGCAGTTCATATCCCCGTCGTCTCTTGTGAGTGGCAAGTGCGGAAGAGAACTTGTTCTTTTGCCCCTGAGACCGTCATTTTCTTTTAACGATCGATAAATTCCTCGGAATAAATTGCTAGAGAGAATAAATTTAGCTACCGAGAAGGAACAGGCCTAATACATTATATCTCTCGTGAGAGGAATGTTATGGTAAAGGCAATTATATTAATAAGAGCATAAGAATTTTGATGGCATATAAGTATTCCGTATGTCTATTGATGGAGTAATTAGTGGATAATTAGTAAAAGAAGAGAAATTTGTTGTAAATCACGATAATTTTCTTATTTATGGAAAATTATCGTAGAGCTTTTGTTGGTCGCTACACCAATGGAAATACTTAAAAATCAGTAGTATAAAACATAGTTATATTGTATTTTTAGCCCTAAGATTGTTTATTTTTTTCACAGTGAAATGAATGTCTCGAAATTTGTAAAAGTAAAGTTACGAGTTAAAAATGTGTCTTTAAAGTGTATTGTTTTCTAGTATAAAAGTCTTATTTCTGACCTTGTATACTATTCTCGCCAGGCGAATACAGACGTATCTCTTGCCCGTCTCTCGCGATTCACGTAGGGATGTCGTTGATCTGATTATAATTGATCGTGTTCTTACTGATTACTTGATAAAAAAAAAGTTAATTTGCTCAACTCACCAGTGTCGTTCTTTACGTAAAGAAAAAGAAAAGACGGACAACTGGGACGAAAACCGAAATTGTGGAAGAGAGGGGAAGGTGATGTTTGTGATCCATATTATCCAAGGCGTTCACTCCGAATTCCTTAGCTGATGATCATCTTGCAAAAAGGACCAGATGATGCTTGAGTGCACTTGACCCGTGATGCATGAATACTTCATGCATCACTGGGCTGTGGGCATTGTGCTCGCTAGGCTGCTTAAGGTTCGACTCCTGACGTCCGACCGTGTCCCTGTCGACCTTCCCTTCCTTCATACTCACCGGCATCTACTTCGATAAATATTCGAATATCGCCCGATGTTTCGCGAGCTAGTCCTCAGGTCGTCTTTCTAGTGTTAATCCACTATCTATCCATCTATTTCTAAATCTATCTTTGTATTTATTTATCTATCTACCTATCTGTGTATTCTTTGTTCAATCTTTTTATCCACTTAACCAACCGTCTATCGCTGGATGAGTTTAGACCAGACCCAGCGCTGCCGCCTTCTCTGCAGCGGCTCTAACCAGGCGGTCGTGGGGCTCGGTCGGGTGGCTGCTTTTCGACACTTACATTAGCCTTGCGCATAGCGAACACGCGACTCAGCACATAACCAGGTCGAATTCAACTGTTAACTGGCGAAGAACTCTATCGGCAGCTGTTCTTATCGGTAGTTTCCGTGTTCTTTCCCATCAATACCAGACGAATGCTGGAGCAGGCCCCTACAAATGGACCGCGCGCGATCTTTTCTCCCTCTTCCTTGTCATATCGTCTCCCCATACATATCCACACATACACACTACTATAATACATCGAGAAATTATCGGAAAACCTGACGGAAGCTTAGAGCTTGTCCCGGATGGGACGATGCCCCACTGAGGGAAGATCCCCCTCAAGCCGACGTGTAGGTTGACTACGAATCTTGCGATCTAGTTGGGAAGGAACACTTCTACTTCCCGGGTTAAAAAAATTACTACACTAACAGGACTATTGGCCACACCAGTTTGATGTGCCCGGAATCATTAATCTACCTATGTGCCGATTTATACATATGTATTTGGCATTTTCCCGGCCAGCTAATGGTCTTCTCCATACCTAGGCCTAGTTAAATTCCCATGATTTGGGGGTAAGAGCGACATGTGACGAACATGGCGTATTGCCTTCACCGAAAGATACACCACCTGAGATTTTCTTCGTAACACAGATACAGGAACGGGCAAGGCTTTAAAGCAAAGCTACAACTCTATTTTTTCCTCGACCTGAAATCGAAACCTGGGCCACCTCTCGGTAAGCTAGTACGCTGTCCATGAACCATCCTTGATGCCATTTACACACACACACACACTTAACTATTTGTGTATCTCTCTCTCTCTCTCTCTCTCCTCTCATATATATATATATATATATATATATAATATATATTATATATATGTATAATATATATTATATAATAGTGGTTATAGACGCCACTGGTCGGAGTGGATACCATACAGGTGGTGTCGTTGAAAAGTAAAACGTCAAGCAGCTGTACTGTGTTTGTGGCCCGCGACGCAGGCGTCTCGACTCTGCGCGTGGCGCTGCAGCGGTTGGCCGGGGGCGGGCGCGCCGGCCTGTGCGGGCGGGCGGGCAAGCACGCGGCAAGGGAGAGACAGGCTGCGGGGGAGGGCAGCGGGCCGCCGCCAGCGGGCCCCGCCCCGCACACCGCCCCGCGGCCACGTCCGCCCCGCCAACCGCGTCGCAGCCAAACGCTTGCGGGCTACAACACAAACAGCTCTTAGTCACTAGTCCGGAGATAGACGATATTCGTGGATTTCATGTCGCACGAGGCTATAACGGGGTGATAAGTCTAAATAGCGCTATTCCACAACGGGGCTGCCTCGTCCGCCGCCGCCCCTGACCGACCACTCGCACCCACGCCGACGCCACCGCAGGTAAGCACACCGCTGCCCTCTGCAATACCGTTACCGATTTACGTGTCTGAGGGCATCAAAGGGCGTCACTGCGCTGCCTATGATCGGGAAGTCCTAGGGACCGAGTCCCTACAGCTGCAGAAGTTTCGACCCTAGCTACGTAGGTCGAATTCAGCCACTGCCTGGGGGAGAATTCTAGTGGCTGGTTGCTCTGATCGGTAGCTTTCCGTGTGTTTTCCAACCAACTCCAGGCGAATGACGGAGGAGCACATAACCAAAGGGCCACGGACCACGCGCGATCTTCCCTTCCTCTTCCTTGTGCTATCTTCATGTTTTACTTAAATACACATTCACTTACACTTGTAAGCACTAATAAAACACTACACTTATGGGAATAATGACCTTTTCTGTTGACGCACCCAGACTCACTAATGAATCAATCTGCAGAATCGTTGACCGGAGGTCCTGAGGTTTTAGTTCCTCACCGGCTGCAGCAGAAAGGCTGCTGAACAAAACTGCACATTTCCAACGGCTCAAGAACAACAAATTAAGTATTCTAGTATAAAATTTCAATTAAGTAAATATTTTAACAAAAGCAGTCTTCACGAATATTTCTAAAACAAAGAATCGTCGAATTCAGAACAAGAGTTCTTCACATATCAAGAACATAAAACAAAATTGTCTCGTTACGCGACCTGTAAATAGCAAATGTTTAATGGCGGTAGCCTCTTCCTTGGAGCTCTCCAGTCACACGACGTGCACTATGTCGTAAGCAGTGGCGAACTCAGCGAACTTTGCGAGCGGCGATGATGTAAAGGTTAACGTATCGGACTGTTATACCCAAGTTTGCGGGTTCAAACCCGATCGAAGCCATGGATTTTTAAGGGCGAAAAAATCCTTCGTACCCCTTCCTTAGGAGGGGAAGTAAAGTCGGCTGTCCCATGTGCATTTAACGAAACTATAGACATCTCTCACATGGCGGATGTTCTATAGTTCCCTTTCAATTTCTGCCCGCATTGGAAATTAATAATATGATGCTGACGGATTTTCGTCACTTGCTAATTAGATATATCGAATACGATGTCTGGAGAAGAATTCTATCTATCAACTGCTCTGATAGGTAATTTTCCATTGTTTCTACTTGACTTCCATTGTTTCCATTTGACTAAATAATGGGGCCTTCTAATAAAATGGTAATATTTAAGATATGTAATACAAATCATTAAAGAAAAGTATAACATTTTCAATTAAAAAATAATTATTTTTTAATGTGAACTATTTAGCAATGTTTGGAGTTCCTACACAATGGGCACCCTAACCAAGTACCAAGTCTTCTAAAGCATTAATCCACCTGGTTCCAGGTCAGTCGGTCCACAGAACAATGTCCAATTAACACAAAGTCCACAGCAAGAATATCCACACCATAATTTAGATTTAGATTTATTCAGTCAAAAAACAGTAAAAACTTTATGTGACGTAGGGGGAGTTTTCTTGAGTTACACAATCCCTTACCGTCATTTTAAATGTAAATTGTTGAAAGGTGAGTAAAAGTATAACATAAATAAATAAATAAATTTTAAAAATCGTTAGATTAGCATTATTTGAAAATAGTCATTTTCGTTTCTGAGTTATAGAAAACTTATTTGCATCGGTATACGAATTGCAAGTATGATTTTTCTACATTGCTAACAAAGTAGCAACTCGCCCTTACCTCTACTCTTACCAGTACAAGTAAAAGGAGAGGTCAACAAAACGTGCGCATAGTTAAGCTACATTTACGTCCAGAAGCAAAACAAGGAGCCATCTCAGCATTTGCTCAATGGATCAGGGAAACTGGACAAAAACCTGATCGAGATGGCGGTCATTGACCCGGATTCTTCATAAACAGAATTTCCACATAAAAAATGTCCACAATAAAGTCACTGAATAATATGGATATGTTAAACAAACTGGAACGCACAACAGAGGAGGAGAAATCGAGCACATTAATGTTCGACATCTCAAAAGTAAGAGATATGTCAGAAATCAAAAGCGAATTGAAGAAACAGTAAGCAGATACCAAGATTACAAGGACAAAACCGTATGAAACAATAAGTATGTGCCCTTTTACATCACATGCAAACGCATATTGATTCTGTGGTAAAAGAAAATTGAAATTAATTTACTGTTTTTCACATGTAATATTTGAATCATTCAGTAAAATTGCTATAGGGTTTTGTGCAAAAGAATATTCTTTTTCCATATCATTCCTCTGAGCGTTGATTATAGCGGACATTGTATACTACTGGACATTTACAAGTAGGAACTGTCCATTCCTGCAATGCACAAATAAATAATTTGGACGAAACTGTATTGGGCTTACAAAGAAGTGGCTATTTATACTAAGGGACAATTCCACGAGTGGACGTTTTTGCAGTGGACGTTTACCTGTGGACCAATCGCCTGCTATAACCATCCACCTTTGCTTGTGTTTGCAGACTCACGTGCGACGCGGCCGCCTGGTGCAGTTCGTGCTGACGCCTGACGAGTCCCACCTGCCCACCGCCATCGCGGCCCTCACCCTGCAGGTACTCACTGTTCAGTAGGGTCATTGCGCGCTGCGAGTCTCTCACTGCCAACCCATGATGATGTTGAGAGGCACGTAAGCTTCTTGCGTTTTTTTAATTTTCAACTCTTGAAACGTCTTGGTGAGTGCGGGGGAGGCTCGTAATGCAATGACTAGCGGATTCGTCTTTCATCGTCCGGGCACAGGTTTGGGCCTCGACTAATCTTTGTGGAACGTGTTGTGGACAAAGTGAGCGAATCTCTTGAGATAAATATGAACAATGATGTATCGTTATTAACCTCGCAATCGCTATCGTCTACTCATGATTCATGGCCCCTGATGACGAACGTACAATGAATGTACCATGAACTTCATGGTTTCCCTCAGCCGAAATAAATAAATAAATAAATAAATAAATAAATAAATAAATAAATAAATAAATAAATAAATAAATAAAATTGAACTGTGAATTCCTTATTTAAACACTATTTATTTTTAAATCAGCATTAATCAAAATAATGTGTAATGCAGGGAACTGCAGTGCCAATTTACCCAGAGCGCAAGAAATCCGTTGGTGTGTAGGTTCTCAATAAATTTGGTTTGTGTTGACACTCTAAAATTTCAATTGCAAATAAAGAGACGCGTAAGAATCGGCACCCGAGAAGACTCAGAGTATCGCTGTCGATACAAGGTATATATGGTAATAATTACATTTTAATTCATGCGAATATTAAAATATGTTTTTCAAAAATATCTAACTTTAAAGGTGTTGCCTGGTATCAAAAATGTATTTTGCTAATGATCGTTTCGTTCGCGTAGCTAACTTCGTTAAATATTTTTGAAAATCACGTTTTAATATTCTACTAATAAATATATATACACACACTCACACACACTATAGTATTAGATCACCCTTCAAAACATCTTCGTACTTTATTGATAGATACTCTCACTAATATCTGAGAAATTTAATGACCGCAACTGAGAAAAATACAATTTGGTCTCAGCATATCCTTGTAACGTGCTAAAATATCTAACACCTGCAACAACGATATTCAATTTAATGTCGGCACCTACTTAATGATTTAAAAATTGAAAAAAAGGAATGTGACTGATTAGGTGTCACAGAGTACGATGACCTTTCATTTTATTCGGTAGATTAATTTGTATGAAAGCCACATCTGCAGGAGCAGAGACGTCGACATGCGTAAATTATTTACAACATTCCTTAGTCCCACACTTTGTATTAAAGATAAAATTACGAATATATTAGACACAAAGTCCATAAAACATATAATGCTAGATAAATAACCTTGATTTTCAACGCTTAGCTCTTGTTTCAGTTCCAAGGCCACAACGGATAAGAACTACATTGGATTAATAATTTTTAGTTACGGAGATACCTGCAAAATAGGCAACCCAGTATGTACGAATAAGTCAAATTCATTAAAAACACATCTGTATGTTCACACTGTTGAGATACACCAATTAACCGGCTCGCTAAGGACATACCCTATTTACTTAATACTAGAAAACGTGTTTCCTGGAACTCGTAAGTTTTCACTTACGCTCATAAATAAACGGAGTTTTGCCTCACAGCTCCCTCAAGACAGCAACTTCAAATCCACTGAGCATATTATCATAAATAGTACTGTAAAAATTCCTGAATGTGGTCACAGTAACGGCATCCGTAATTTTGACGCGTAATTTCAGGTTCCGTTTGCACATATTCTCGAACGCTTCCGTTGTAAGTCCACTACAGCGACATTATCGTGAATATTAGTAAAATCGAAAACATCTCGCAATGCATCTTTCGTTTTTCGATCTAGATAACAATGAGACCATGAATTGAATTATTATTATTATTATTATTATTATTATTATTATTATTATTAATATTATTATTATTTATAATTGGCATATAGGCCATTACTGACCACGCTACACGATTAACGTGTGTAATTTTTTCCAGAATCAGCTTTCCATCTGTATCCCTCAGTACGACAAGGTTGTTACGCCTTGAAGTGTGAATTATGAAATGATATGATGATGAGGGGTAAGGGACATTCACAAATACGACCATGTCTACGCAGGGCTCGAACCTCCATCCTTCTTGGCACAGACGGCAGCTGTCTCAACCGACTTATTATTATTATTATTATTATTATTATTATTATTATTATTATTATTATTATTATTATTATAATTAAATTAGTAAAATGCGACGCTCCCATCCACCCACCTCACTCACTCCACCAACGCCTGCTAACGCCTCGCGCGTGCCCGCAGGCCGCGTCGGCGCCGACGCAAGTGGAGCAGGACGAGGCGCTGCTGGCGCTGCCGGTGGCGCCGGAGGTGCTGGCGCGCGTGCTGGCGTCGCCCATCTTCTTCAGCGGCTTCCCGCACGCCGAGGCCCTGCTGCGCTACGAGCGCGGGCGCGAGGCGTCGGGGCTGGCCGCCGACCTGCTGGGCAGCGCGCGCCCCGAGTCGCCCTTCTACCGCTGGCCCAACATGCGCCCGCGGCGGCGCAGCAGCGGAGGCGGAGGCGCGGGCGGGCGGCGACGGGGTGCCCGCGCGCGGAACCCGCTCTGGTACTACTGAGCGCGTTGCTGCCAGCGGCGCAGCCCCGGTGCTCAGGGCGCACCTGAAAGGAGGCAAACCGCCGCTGGTCGTCCCGTTTCGTAATGAAGGGATCGGGTATAAAAGGAATAACATGCAAAATTGTAGTTATGTCATATTTTGTGATCGTCTGTCAACTGTTATGGATTATAATATCGGTTAATTATCGACAGTCAATTACTTATCGACATTAATTGGATTGTTGGTGAAGTAGATACCTTTTTTATTTTGATCAATAAATAGAGATATTGTCAGGTATCAATATTTTAATTCCACTAATGATCATTTCGATCGCGTAGCGATCATCCTCAGAGCTTGCAGCTTCTGGGCCGAAAACAAAGTTCTGCTTATCGACAAATACTTATCGACAGTTGACTTTTTTATCGACAAAGTAATATTCAAAATAATTAATAAAAACATTTATTTTCAATTGACTGTCTATAATTGTAGCGTGATCGAGCGAATTGATCGAAGTACAGAAAACAAAAATTGAGGGAAACAGGAAAAGACTGAGGTACACAGGCGGTGAATACAGAAAGTGCCGCGCTTTGTAGAAGATTGTAACTAAATGGAAAGGTTTTGAGTTTCAGAGCCAATAGCACTGCATTGGCCTTGGCAATTACGTCACTTTGAGATACAAAAAAAGAAAATCTGAACTTTTGGCACTTCGATCAATATGTTATATCACTCTTAACAGATATTACAATCCATAACAAAGTTGTAGTTATTGTGATACTACAAGGTGTCTCGGAATCTGTATTACAATCTTCTAGGGTAGATGGGTCTCGAAGATGTCTTGTTGCCAATACACTTGTGGTGGGAAATCTCATACAAAGAAGTTATACTTGTGGAATTTGCCCTTGATTCCTCGGCAACACATGTTACATAGATGTTTTGCGGGTCCGCGAAATCTCTCTGACTGTGTCAGAACGTTTACCTGCCCAACACCTGTCGATGATAAGTTGCCTACAAGTCAGGGACGAATGTCTCACGGGTGAATTTATTACACGAGTGTTTCCACCAAACGTTCATTGGGAACATTTATCCCTAGACAGTCTGAATTGTATTTTTTATTGTCATCTGATATCCATCCAGTATGATACCTACTCGGGATATTTAATTTATGGCCCATAGGTGACCCTCGTTGTTTAATTTTTTTAAACTCAATTAAAATTCTTAAAATTAAATTTTTAGCTTGATTGTTCTTTAAAAGCAATTTTCAATGGATTAACATGTTTTTCCATCCATACCCTTTAAAAATAAAGAGATTTTGCACAGCATGTGACATATCGTAAAGAGCTAATCCCGGGGCCATTTAACGATTTTCCATGATGGCTTTTTGCATACAATTTTCTTTCTAATACATTAAGTCAATGAAAATTGTTCCAAATTGTGGCGACAGTGTGTTTGCTTTGACTAAATTCCAAGGATTGCACATCCTGTTTATTTGAATTAGGTACGTGTTTCGTTTTACTCTTGTTTACTTGTGCGACTGCTTTGGGGATATCAGAGCACTCTTGATTGCAACGACTCACTTTGTCAGAATATTTATCGTACACTCTGTAGAATCTCGTAAATAATGTGAAATACCGTATTTCGGTATTTCTCGAACGTAATGTTAGAAATCGCACGTTTGCACAGGCTTCGAAGTGGCCCAATTAACGTATACGATATTTTGCTTCACGCTGTGCAAACATTCTGTACTCTCATTCATTCTTAGACGTGGGTCCAGGGAAGATAGCGAGGATGACATGTGTCCCTCTCTTTGTCTTCTCTTCCCTCAATAAATGCATTTTATCCCTTTAAAGAAATCAACAACATTAAAGTATAATGTTACTAGAACCTACGCGAGTAAAAAAGATACTCGTATACTATAACCTCAAATAGGGGCTTTTTACATTAAAAAATGTTTTTTCCAGCTTGAACCACTCTATACATACATACATACACACACACACACACACACACACACACACACACACACACGCTACTCATTAAACAAACACGTAAAGAACATGTCAGTGCACTTCCAGACCACACAACAAAATATTTTAATCCTAAAATGGCAAAATATACCATATAAAAAATTAATTTATATTCGGTTAGTATCTTGGAAATTCTCAAACATTATTGGTTCATACTGCACGAGTAGTAATAAATTTGTTATGGTCTGTACCGTGAGATCAGTGGTAAATTAAAGTTTCAAAAGAGGAGGATCCAACTCCAAATCAAGTCAGTAGGCATACGGCGCTTGTTGTGAATTAGGAGTACGAGTTTAGGAGACTTGTCTTCTCTTGACTGAGGTGATGATGTTCCCGAAGTAGCATTGTTCAGAAAGACGTCCTCCAGTTTGGAAATGTCGCTATAATAGGAACTCTAAATATGTCGTGATACATGTTCGTGATTACAAGTTCTGGTAATCGTGCCTCTTTTCATGCGCAGAAATTATCGCACGTTTTTCACTAGCAGAATTTTTAGTCGTTTGTTGATATGATAATGCTCTTACCATTCTTTTCAAGCAGACAGAGAAAGTCATGCTGCTTTCTGACAACGAATTTCTGTCGTACAATTCTCAGTCCCAATTAAATTTTATTTAGAGCCTTTAACCTGTGTGATGAGTCTTTCCTTGGAAGACGTGGATTTCCTCTGAATTTTAGAGTTGAATCTTGAGTGTCTTCGTGATCATTTGAAAGAAAAATATACCTTTTTTGAGATGGTGCTTCATTTGATATATATATATATATATATATATATATATATATATATATATATATATATATATATA